>BJCM01265030.1:0-16661 GCA_018326385.1 Flaveria bidentis
GTTCATTAGGCCGAGTATCTCTCCTTGAGGTGCTCCAGTCCTGTTTGTGAAGAAGAAAGACGGTAGTATGAGGATGTGTATTTACTACCGTGAGCTGAACAAGTTGATGGTCAAGAACCGATACCCCTTACTAAGAATAGATGATTTGTTTGATCAGCTCCAAGGTGCCGGTTGGTTCTCAAGAATAGATCTCCGATCGGGCTACCATCAGCTGAAGGTGAAAGAGCATGATGTTCCTAAAACAGCTTTTCGCACGCGTTATGGTCACTACGAGTTTCTTGTCATGTCTTTTGGTTTGACCAATGCGCCAGATGCTTTTATGGATCTGATGAACCGTGTGTGTCGGCCTATGTTGGATAAATTAGTGATTGTGTTTATTGATGATATTCCAAATTATTTGAATAATGAGATTGAGCATGTCGGCCACATTCGGGAGGTTTTGGAGACATTGAGAAAGGAGAAGCTGTATGCCAAGTTCTCCAAGTGCGTATTTTGGTTGCGTGAAGTTTAGTTCTTGGGTCATGTGGTGAATCCTAATGGAATTATTGTGGACCCGGCAAAGGTGGAGGCGGTGATGCAATGGAAGTCCCCAAAGACACCATCCGAGATCCGAATTTTCTTGGGTTTGGCGGGCTACTACAGAAGATTCATCCAAGACTTCTCTAAGATCGCCTCTCCACTAACTAAGTTGACCCGGAAAGATGTGAAGTTTGTATGGGGTCAAGCTCAAGAGATGGCGTTCGAGAAGTTAAAGGCAATGTTAACCCAAGCTCCGGTTCTGTCATTACCCGATGGGAGTGAAGATCTGGTGGTTTATTCTAATGCTTCTTACTCGGGTTTGGGGTGTGTACTAATGCAGAGAGGGAAGGTTATAGCCTATGCATCCCGGCAGTTGAAGATTCATTAGGTCAATTATCATACTCATGACTTGAAACTAGCAGCCGTGGTCTTTGCGTTAAAGATTTAGAGGCACTATCTTTATGAGACGAAGTGCACCATTTTCACTGACCACAAGAGCTTGAAGTACTTCTTTGAGCATAAGGACCTAAACATGAGACATAGACGATGGTTGGAGCTTATAAAGGATTATGACTGTGAGATCCATTACCATCCGGGTAAAGCCAACGTAGTGGCGGATGCCCTTAGTCGAAAAGAGAGACACGAGCCGATTCGGGTGAAAGCATACCAGATGATTATGACCTCCGATGTGATGAAGCAAGTCAAGGAGTTCCAAGATGAGGCATTGAAAGAAGATCATCTTAACTCCGAAAGAATGAGAGGTCTGGTCATAGAATTGGGTGAAAACACGCTTGGTGTTAGAACTCGATCTGGACGAATGTGGATTCCTCGTTTTGGGGATATACGAGAGAAGATTTTGGATGAAGCTCACAAAACTCGATACTCTATTCATCCTGGTGCCACAAAGATGTACCAAGACATGAAGAAAGATTATTGGTGGCCGGGTATGAAGCGCGATGTGGTGGAGTATGTGAGTAAATGCCTTACTTGTCTACAGGTGAAGGCCGAGCATCAGAAGCCGTATGACAAGATCCAACCTTTGGATATACCTGAATGGAAGTGGGAGCACATCATCATGGATTTCATTACGAAGTTGCCGTGTACCCCAAAAGGGTATGATGTTATATGGGTGATTGTTGACCGCTTGACGAAGAGTGCTCACTTCCTACCAATCCGTAAGACATATTCATCTGAGAGGTTGGCTGATCTGTTCATTAAGGAAATTGTAACTCATCATGGTGTGCCGGTGTCTATTGTGTCTGATCGAGACACCTGGTTTACATCCAAATTCTGGAAGAAATTCCACGACGCTATGGGAACGAGGTTACATATTAGCACGGCTTATCATCCCCAGACTAATGGTCAGTCCTAGAGGACCATTCAGACATTGGAGGACATGTTCGGGCATGTGTGATTGATTTTAGGGAAGTTAGGATGACCACCTACCGTTAGCCGAATTCTCATACAACAACAGTTATCATGCCAGCATTGGTATGCCAACTTATGAGATGCTATACGGTAGGAAATGCAGAACACCCGTCTGTTGGGGTGATATTGGTCATAAAGAGTTAGGGAGCGTCGAGGTGATCGAGGCTACGACTGAGAAGCTTGAAAATATCAAAGCCTTCATGAAGGCAGTCAAAGATAGACAGAAGTCGTATGCTGATAAACGACGCAGACCAATTGAGTTCAGGGTGGGTGACCGGGTTATGTTGAAGGTCTCACCTTGGAAGGGGATCATTCGATTCAGAAAGCGGGGCAAGTTGAGCCCAAGGTATATAGGCCCTTTCCGAATCATTGCTCGAGTAGGAGAGGTGTCCTATAGATTGGAGTTACCAAAGGAGTTAAGTGGAATTCACCCGACATTCCACGTATCTCATCTAAGGAAGTGCTTGGCAGATGAAAATATGATTGTTCCACTGGGGGATATCGAAGTAGACGAACGACTTAATTATACGGAGCAACCAGTGGCAATCCACGATCGAAAAGAGAAGAGGCTGAGAAATAAAGTGGTTCCTCTTGTGCGTGTACAGTGGAAGCACATGAAAGAATCCAAGTCAACGTGGGAGACTAAAGAAGAAATGAGGCATCATTACCCACATTTGTTCGAGGAATAACAGGTTTCGGGGACGAAACCTATATAAGGGGGGTGGACTTGTAACACCTGGATATTTTCTTTGAAGCCGACGAAAGAAGAAAAAAAATAAAGTCCAAAGTTGAGGGACCAAACTTGCCAAAACGCGAGAAAGTTTGGATGAGTGGGGGATAAGAGGGGAGGGTAGCCCACAACCTCCCCCACACCCACAAAATTCGGCAAAAGATGAGAAGAGTAGAAGAAAAGGGAGAAAAAGCTTGGTTCGAGTGGATTCGAGCTTGAAAAATCGAAGTGTAGCGGGTCTAATCGAAGCTCTACTTGTCGGTATTGTTTGTGTGAGTTCTAGGACCCCTCTTTTACCCGTTTTCAACTGATTTGGGGCTGGAACACATAATGAAAACCTGTTTATGAAATATGTGTGTTTGACCCGTGTGTATCGTTTGTGTGTGATGCGTTTAGAGTTTGTTTCCGTGCTTGTGTGTGCTTGATGTTGTGGTATGCATTCCTAAGGTTTAGGATGGTTGATTTGGGCTTAGAATGAGTTTGAAAGAGCTTAGAGATCAAAAATGGCAGATTGGGTTCGGGATGAACTGCATTCTGCATCAGTTAGGGCTATGCGACCAAATGGCATGCGATTGGAGGCCATACGGCCGAAAGGAAGGCGACTGAGGTTCATACGCATGCTAGTCGTGCGACTGAGCCTCACACGCATGCTAATTGTGCGACTGAGGGTCAATCACATGGGGAGTCATGCGACGAGGTCCATACGCCTTGGTTCCGTCCGCATTGGTCCATTCGCATAGATGTTTATCCGCATTGGTCCATTCGCATAGGTGTTCATCCGCATTGGTCCATTCGCATAGGTGTCCATCCGCACATTATCCATTCGCATGATGTTCAGTCGCCTGGAGGCCATGCGACTGAAGGGTGCCCATACACCCAAGTAGCGTTAGTGTACCAGAGGAAAACGTAGTTTATGTACTGACTTTCGGCAGAAAGTGCAGATGTAAGATTTGATGTGGAAGGTTCTCGTAAGTTCATGTAAGATGACTATTGTGGCCTTAGAGGTTATGTTGGGCATTATGTTGATGGTGTATGATGTTTTACGACTATGTTTGATGTAGGTTATGTATCTATGATGTTGCCCTGTATGATGATGAGTGTGTATGATGATGTTCCTTTTATTGTATGATTATTTTCCCTTGACTTTACGCTGAGTATGAATAAATGAAATGAATGTATAATGTAACGTAAAGTGGAAGATAATGAAAAGAGAAACATGATGAATGAATGCATGCAATAATGAATGATGAAAGTAATGAAAGTCTTGCAAGCCTTGTATGTCGGGACACACCCCATTGTAAGGTGTTAGCCCAATGGTGTGTGGGTTCGCTACCCTGAGGGGATGCACATCGGGGTCTTTCTTTGTGATTGACCATTTGTATGGAACCATTGTTGCTTGCCTTCGGTACTGTGGCCAGAGGTGCAGTGCACCGTAATGGAAGGTCTATGATAGGCTTCGGCCCAGTACCAAAGAACGGAAGAGCATAGCACAAGACAATGGTACACCTGAACTTTATCTTAGGTACTGTGGCCAGAGGTGCGGTGCACCGTATTGGAAGGTCTATGATAGGCTTCGGCCCAGTACCAGGAGATTGAAGGGTAAAGTTCATGGTTGGATGGAAAGAAAAGATGTAATGATGAATGAACGACTGAAAGTAAGAATGTATGAATGAATGGAAGTTAGTGAATGAATGATGAAGATAATAATGATATTATCTATGTGTACGTATGATGTAAGATCGCATGAAAGTAAAGTACGGTTTTAACGAAAGAAAAGTATGTTTTATTATAAAACTAGAACTCACTCAGCAATGCTGAGTTTTATGTGTTTTCAATTGGCAGGTAATGATTATTGAGATGGCACGGGGCGGCTACTCAGCTCTTTTGGATGGCATCCATTTTTATAATGCTTTTGTGATGTAATACAATATGTATTTTGTAACTGGATAACAATGTATTGTTTTGGAAAATCTTTATAATGAAATGGAATGTTTGTTTAAATGTTTCCACTGCAACATTTTTATGTAAGATGATGAAAATATATGTGTTATGTGCGATGATTGACCAGCTGTAAACGTCCTGGGAACGTGGCCTTACAATGTCTATTTCTGAACCCAAAATGACCAACCAAATTAACCAACCACATGCTCCACGTCATAGTCCAAATAAACAAAAGGCAAAAGATGTTAAAAACGTTCAAACAATTAATTTTGTTAAAGAAATCAAAACATCTAAACAAGAAGTGTCCAAATCCAACCAAACCAAAGTCACACCGGTATCACTTACTTCCCCACATAGACTATTTCCCCAACATGTAGAAGGCATATCTTGCTACAATTGTGGAAAGATATGACACATCGCTTCTAAGTGTCCTTATTATCAAACAGCAAGAAAGAAAGTTGAACTTCATGATGCTAAACCAAGTTCTTCAAAAAGGAGTTCAATTACTCCACCAAAAAGAATCTATGAACCTAAAGTTCAAACCATAAGCCAATCATCTATTTATCATAAACAGACCTTACACAAAACTGGATTATGGAAAGAAAAGTCAAGTCAAATGTCTAATAATGAGAACAAGAAGAAGAACAACATGCCCTCTCCCTCCAATAGATTGTGGGTTGAATTCATGATGTGTGATGCCTCTGGGTCACTCAAGCCAGTTAAGGCTTGGGTCCCTAACCTAAACTAATCATTTCCTTTGAATGTGCAGGGTGTCCGCTATAGTGCTTCTAGAAATACCTGTATCGTTGATAGCGGGGCATCAAGGCACATGACTGAGAACCTGTCTCTCTTGTCAAATGTCAAACAAATAAAAGGGGGACACGTTTCATTTGCTGGAAATAAAGAAGGATATATCACAGCACAAGGCGAAGTGGGAAACAAGAAAGTCAAGTTTGACAAGGTCAACTACGTTCAACAACTACAAAATAACTTGCTTTCTGTATCCCAGATTTGTGACAAAGGATTCAAGGTAGTGTTTGACAACAAGAAGTGCTATGTGTTAAAGAAGGAGTATGTAATCCCGGAGGACCAAGTCTTAATGTTAGCTTCAAGATATAACGATTTATATGTCTTGGACCTATCAAAGGCCTCCATAACCGATCATCAAGTACAATGCTTCTAGTCAAAGGAAACAGAGAAAGACTCCATCTCCTGGCATACGAGAATGGGACACATTAATCCACGAAAGATGAATCACTTGATCCAGAATGATCTATTGCGTGGAGTAAATGTAAAAACTTCCAATTACCTGATTTTTGTGTCAGGTGTAAGAAAGGAAAACAGACAAAGAAGTCTCATAAGGAGAAGAAAGTTCACTAAATTGACCTACCTCTTGAGCTTCTTCACGTGGATTTGTTTGGGCCAGTTAGTACAAAGAGTATGTCAGTGATTTGTATTGCTATGTAGTTACGGATGATTACTCAAGAATTTCTTGGGTGATGTTTCTAAAATCCAAATCAAAGACATTTGAATCATTCAAAGAGCTGGTAACTACTTTGGAGTCACTCTACAAGATGAAGGTAAGGCAAGTTTGCTCAGACAACGGTACCGAGTTCAAGAACCAATGGATAGAGGCATTCTGCAAAGAAAAAGGAATTGTGCACCAGTTCACATATGCCTACACTCCTCAAATGAACGAAGTTGCTAAGAGAAACAATCAAAGCTTGATAGAGACATGCCAGACGATGCTAGCAGACTCGAAACTGCCTATCCAATTTTGGAACGAGGCAGTAGCTAATGCATGTTACACCCTCAATCGAGTCTTGGTGGTCAAACGTCATAGTAAGACGTGTTACGAGTTGCTCCAACGATGTAAACCGAATCTGGAGTACCTCAAACCATTTGGCACACCATGTACGCTGCTGAAGAAAACTCAGTCAGGGAAGTTCAGTGAGAAGGCCGAAGAAGGGATTTTTCTAGGATACAACATACCAAATAAGAGAGTTTATAACAACTCAACGGGTCAAGTAGAAGTGTGGTGCAACATTGATGTATAGAGATACACCACCCCCTTTCTAGAAAAGGACCCTCTTTCTTTTTTGATTATGATGGATTCTTTAAATCCTTCAACATCCCTCTCTCCCCTCCTGGGGATGAGTTATCGACTAGAATGATGTACGATGTTTTAAACACACCATCACTGGACCCGACAACCTCAGTTTCACAAGGTGAGTCTTCTAGTTCTTCAGGGGGAGCACTTGAAGTAAGTAACTCCTCTTCTGATGATGAAGACATGGAAAATGATCAAGGTGGATCAAGGTGAATAGGTTCGTACTACTGCAAGTAAACAAGCATCTAATGTTGATGCCTCTGACACTTCGAAACCTCACACTCCCACTGCCTTAGATACTGAAACTGGTGTTCATAATCTGAATAATGAGGTGGTTGTTCCCACCACTCCTGGATCACGACTAAATGTTTATCATCCTTTGGACAATGTCATTGGAGATGTTCGTTTAGGAGTACAGACTAGAAATAAGCTATACTCAGCTGATTATGCCTTAGTAATGGAAAAGGGATATCTTCTCGATGGTGCATATCGATGTTTTGTGTCTCAATTTGAGCCAAAATATGTAAGTGAAGCTCTAAACGACAAGGCATGGGTCAATTCCATCCAAGAGGAACTTCTTCAATTCAAGAAGTTAGGGGTATGGACACTGGTGGATAGACCAAAAGGTGCTAAGGTGATTGGCACCAATGGGTCTTGAAGTGCAAGAAAGATGACCAAGGGTCATAATAAGAAACAAGGCTCGACTTGTAGTTCAAGGATTTCGACAAGTTGAGGGTATTGATTACAATGAAGTGTTTGCACCTGTGGCAAGAATGGAAGCAATCAGTATCTTCCTAGCCTATGCATCTTACATGAAGATCAAAGTCTATCAATTAGACGTAAAGAGTGCATTCCTTCAAGGTGAAATCCGGGAGATAGTGTACGTCAGTCAACCCGAAGGATTTGAGGATCCGTATTATCAGGACATAGTTTACAAACTAGATAAGGCTCTCTACAGGCTCCATCAAGCCCAAAGAGCATGGTATGAGAAGCTCTCGACTCATCTTGTGAAACACGGCTTTCGCAGAGGAGGGATTGATTGTACAATATTCATCAAAGAAAAGGATGGTGACTTATTGCTCATACAGATTTATGTTGATGACATAATCTTCGGTTCCAAAAATGAAGAATTATGTAAAGAATTTGAAGCAGTAATTAAAGCTGAATTTGAGATGAGTGCCATAGGAGAGATGAAATTCTTTCTCGGGTTACAGGTGGATCAAACACCAAATGGAATATTTCTACATCAGACCAAGTATGTAGGTGA
Organism: Flaveria bidentis; assembly: GCA_018326385.1. Taxonomy (NCBI): domain Eukaryota; kingdom Viridiplantae; phylum Streptophyta; class Magnoliopsida; order Asterales; family Asteraceae; genus Flaveria; species Flaveria bidentis. Next base: position 7,996 of record BJCM01265030.1, read on the forward strand.
TATCCTAAGTCGGATTGATATGGAGAATGCTTCGGCAGATGGGACTCCACTTGCTACAAACCACGACGTGGCACCCAACGAAAATGGTGATCTGGTGGATGCCACCATGTACCGAGGAATGATTGGATCCCTCATGTACCTCACTACCTCACGACCTGATATCATGTACGCGACGTGTCTGTGTTCCAAATATCAGGAAAAACCCAAAGTCAACTATCTCATAGGAGTTAAAAGGATAGTTCGTTATCTGAAGGGTACTTCAACCCTCGGGCAGTGGAATACTCATGACGATGACTTTGAGCTTACAACATATAGCGATTCGGATTATGGCGGCTGCAAAATGAATTATAAGTCAACATCAGCAGGGTGTCAATTTTTTGGTAGACGGTTAGTCACCTAGCAGTGTAAGAAGTAGACCTCAGTTGCTCTATCAACATGTGAAGCTGAATACGTTGCTGCTGCAAGTTGCTGTTCACAAATCATCTGGATTCAACAGCAAATGCTTGACTATGGTTTGAAATTCTCTAACACTCCTATATTTGTTGATAATTCTGTTGTTATTGCCATAACTAAAAATCCAGTCAAACATCCTAAAACTAAACACATCGGGATTAAATATCACTTTATTCGTGATTGTATTGAAAAGAATTTAATCGATGTGGTCAAAATTAATAGGGACTTTCAACGCGTTGACCTGTATACAAAAGCTTTTGATAAACCAAGATTTTTATATATGTTAGAGGTCAACGGCGTGAAAGAGAAATGTGAAGTGATTCCAGAAGACGAAAGTCCATAGTCCGACAAGTAGAGTTATTTTTTATCTATTTATTATATTATTATTATTATTATTATTTCATTTATTTTAATTTTATTTCATCGCCTATAAAATCCAAAAACTCAAAAATATTTTTGGTTTTAGAATTTTAGGGGGAGAATAGGTTAGATTAGTATTAAATTAGTCGTTTTATTTATATTTAATTACTTAAAAAATGAGAGAGGAGGATAGCTTAGCTAAAAGGAAAGAAATCAAATCTATGAAACTGATTCAACGAATATGGAAAATGATAGTACACAGGGTACAGATTATTTGGGACTTTAAAAGTTCAAATGTTTAAGATGCAAAGGTCAAAGTTTAAGTCTGAAAAGTCTAAGCAAAATAAAAGGAAAAATGATAGCAAAACTAGCTACCAAGGTAACATAGAGAAAATAGACCTAGAGGCAGTTAGTTCATTATATGATGTGTCAGTAGATTCAACACAATAGACAAGTAGACCTCATTGGTGGTTCCAATTACAAACTAAGTTGTTCAACCTGCTGTGGATTCACATCTTATCCCTGGTTAACACAATCAACACTATTCCAATAAGGGGTGAAGAGCAAAATAAACATCACATATGTGTGTAGACGACTACAAAATATGAGCAAAGCACATGAAAAATGCATAAAGCAATCTAGCTAATAACTTATGTTGTTGGTGCGATATGTGCAAAAAGAAAAATAATTGCTCAAACAAGAAGATAGGTTATGTGCCTCTCTGTTGTGCGGTAGCACTGACCTGAGGATAAACATAACCTAAATATTCTAGAATTCATTGTTGTTTGCACCTCTCTGTTGTGCGATGGCACTGACCTGAGGCTTAGCATCTCTTTGAAAGCTATTAGAATAGTATCTTCTTGAAATATACCCGTAGACCTCTCAAAAATCTCCTAAGTAACGTTGATTACCATATAAGCGTGGGAACCACAAAAGCTTGTTAAAATAATTAAACCTTAACTCCTCACCAGTGTGTGTCAAAAGTCTATGTATGGATTTAAGAGGATAAGTATATTGACAATCATCGTGTGTTGTAGTTCTTGAAAGTCAAAATCATTGTGTGCATCTTGTAGCTCTAGTATGACTTCCTAAATTGCTATTGACTATCAGTAAAAATGTTTGAGCTGTAAAAGACAGTCTATATTATCAACACAGTGAAAGTAGACAAAAGTCAACGTCACGGTCAAAGTCAACAAAAGTCAAACCCGACACGTTCGAGACGAGGAACCGAGACGAGACGTTGAAGATAAAATGACTAGGAGTTTTATTGTAATAAATATATTTTGTGTGAACAAAATATATTTTATCTTTTTTTAGTTATTTTTATGCTTAATATGTAATTTTGTATTAATTAGCCTAAGTCTAGGGGTTACATGCAATTAGTGAATATTAGTCTAGATTATAAATAGGTTAATTGTCATTAGTGTTTGTTAATGGTTGCATGACCAATAGATTGAGGGATTATTTGTAAACACATATTTGGCAATCTAATTGAAGATCTAAGGGGATTTATTGTGATTATCATTATTTTGATCTAATTCTTCATGATTTGATTCAAGTTTGATTATCCTGGAGTTACAATTTAGGATCAGAGCCATTTTGAATCAAATTCACTAAAGATTTGAAGATTTTTAGAGAGAGAAGTTGAGGTTTTGGTTGTTTTTATTGAATATCATGTTTTCATCAATTTCGGATCAAATTTGAGTGTTATTGATATGGAAATTGATTGAAGTTTGCTTGTTATTGGTTGGAAAAGCTCTGTTAATTACCAGGTTTCAAATCCATTGAAATTTGGGCATTTTCAGATTGATTTCGTGTTGAAAAAGCTTTTCAGTTTCGTCCAGCGAAATTATCAATTCATCCAGCGAAACTGCCCGCTCTTTTAGAGAAACTACAAGTGTTTTACACTTTGTAGTTAATTTCAGCATCTCAGTGAAACTAGTTTCATTGAACGAAAGTTCAATAGTGCTTGTGGGTGATTTACAAGCGAAATTGTTGCCGAAAGTATCATTGAACGAAAGTTCAAGCTTGTTTCGTGCGAACTTGTCGGCGAAACTAAGCTGTTTTAGGCATTTGGCTAGCGAAACTGCTGCCGAAGTTTTCAGCGAAACTACTGTTGGCTCAGCGAAACTAGAGTTCACAGGGAAACTAGCTCCGTGAAACTATAATTTCGGCCAAACTATCATTTCTTCAACGAAATTCGAATGTTAAAGATGACTTTTTCCCCCTAGTTGGGATTAATTTCGGCCAAACTATCATTTCTTCAGCGAAACTAGCTTGATCCCAGTTGCTAAGATTGTCTAGCGTGACATTTAAAAATATTAATTATTTTACAATTTTTTGGGAAAAATATTTTTGGGGCGTTTAATTGTTCAAAATTTGTACAATCATGTCATCTTTAGAAGACTTTAAATCAGATAATCTCATAATGGCAGAAAGCCGGTTTGACTCTTTTGCAGCAATGAAGAAAGAAAAATTGACAGATTTGATAAGAAAAATTGACAGATTTGATTGATCGATTCTTAAAGTTGGCAAATAATCTAAAGAAGCATGTTCATGATCTTAGTAATCATGAACAAATTCAAAAGCTTCTTGACTCTCTTCCGTCTGCATGGAATCATCAAGTTAAAATGCTGAAGCAAGAAAGAGGTTATGTCGACATAAAACTTATGGATATGATCAACAAACTAAAATCTCTCGAGCTGGATATCTAAAGAAACGAATTTCAGCAAGCCGTGTTCCCTCATCAAACCCACACGCTTAATACTGATCTTGTTTCTTCTGTAACAAGCATACTTGATTACAAAACATAGATGATTGAAAAGTTAAAGTTATTGAGAACTGATTTAGATTTAAACTCTAAATTTAGAGAAATTGTTGAAGAGAATCGTGAAGCTTTAAGAGTTGACAATGACAGTAAACTGGAGTCTGTGAGAACCGATGATGATAAGGCTGAAAAAGCTGATAACAGAAAGAAAGAATCTGAGACTGAGGAGATGCTAAAGGTAATAGAAGAGGAACAACAAAAAATCACAAGGGTTTGCAACTGTGAAAAGAGCTTAGCTGCAGAACGAACTATCATGGGTCTTCCTTATGAGACTGTTCAAGATATGTGTTCTTCATCTTGCAAAATCAGATTATTTGGGATTTATAAAGCCAACAGATTGTTACTAGAAAATAAAAAGGAATTAAAAATAATCAATCATGAATTAAAGAAAAATAAAATTGTTTTTTCAAGAAAACTTAATGAAGCATTGGCTGAAAATGATGTTTTAAGAAGAACCATTTTGGAGCGTAACGTTGAAATTAATATTTTGAGAGAAAGGGTTGTTTTAGCTCAATTTGAAACAACTCAGCTTCAAACAAAATTTGATAAATGGACCCTTTCACACATGAAAAAGGATGAGCTTATTGCTAAACAACAAGGGATGAGGGTAAAACATGGGATTGGATATAAATCTGATGGTGAAACTGTATTTAATTCAATTCCACCTCCTTCTACTTTATGTTACTCACCAATCCCCATACCTCATTCAACAAATGATTTGTTTGAAGCTGCAGAAACTAATCGTTTAAATGCAGGTTTAAGCAACGTTAATCTTAATAAGGTTAGAGATGTGCAGGATTCACCTGTAGGTTTGGGATTCCTCAGGTAGGGGTCTGATAAGAAGATTAATGATGATTCCACTTCTGATTCTTCATCACCAATATCAGTTACTTCTCCAACCTTCTTCAACAAATTCAAAACAGGTAATATTCCTTCTTATGTTCCTATTAGGTTTGTTAAAGAAGGAATAGTTGTCGAATCATCAAGCAATCAGAATCCTATAATCAAAGCCGACACAATAGGAGGTGTCAATCAAGATCCGTTGGAGAAAGATCTGAGTATACGAGACTGGATAAGCTCAGATGATGAATCAAACACAAAGGACCATGTCAGTTCATCAAAGATCAAGATATCACCTGAAATTGTCAAGTATCGAAAGCTTCCAAAAGCTGAATCAAGACCAATACGGATCTCTTCTCCAATTTCAAAGCATCCCAGTCAATCAGTATAGATCTCATTCACTGTTTAGCACGGGAAACTTCAGAACAAGCAAGTATCTGCTACAAGTTCCAAGCAATCCTTCTCAGCACCTGCATAACACGATACTACAAAGCATCAAAAGCCATTCAAGGCTTGTTTCGAGTATGGAAAAGAAGGTCATATGGTAAAGAAGTGCCCTCAAAGACTTGCTTCGAATGGTAAAGGCAAAACGAATTGCTTCTCCAAATGTAAGTCTACAAAGAATGATCCAGACGGTAAAGGCAATACGGGTTGCTTCTCTGGATCAAGAGGTAAAAATCACACATCTTTGAATGGTTGGATGAAAAACCCTCCATCCAAACCTTTTCATGTGAAGCCGGTTTTACATGAGTCAAGGATGAAAATGACCAAAGGTTTAAAACCAAATTCTTTGCCTTCTGGTCTTAAACAGAAAATGATTTCCAAATTCAATTCATTCAAATCCAAATTAATTGAACCGAAACAAATTTGGCAAATAAAAAAGAAGGATACAGATATTCCCGATTGTTTAAATGGTTGTGTGCAGAAGTAGGTTTCTTATATTGATGAAAAAGGAACTTCCAGGACTATGATGGCCTGGGTTCCCCTTTCTAACTAATCTTTTTATGAGTGTATGAACAATTCAGGAGGACTGTTAGTAATCCGGTTTACTGACAGTGATTGTTCCTAATTCAAATTTGAGGCGGAACAAACAGATTAAGGTCATGGTATTATATCCACAATCTGGATTTTTATCAGCATTATTACAGTTCTCACTTCACAGTCACTGCATATTTTTTGATAATTTTTTTTTATCTTGATAATCGGTGTAGTTTGGAAGACCTTCTTTGATAAATTTTTATTTCTGTACAGTTTTATAAAAAAAATTAAAAAAAATAAATATAAAAAATAAGTTTGCAAAAATTAAAATTTAGGGGGAGAGTATAAGTAAATAAAAAATGAAAAAAACTGGGAACTCGATTCGAGATGATTGAGAAATAATTGTATATCTTCTTGAAATACTTGTTTTTGCATGACTTGCCTTTGTAAAATGAGAAATGATAGTAACTGATACTGTTATCTGATTCACATCTTATTTTTAAGTGCAAATAATAGAAAAACAAATAGATTCTTTAAATGGTAGTACTGACCTGGAGTGATGATCTCCTCTGCTGTACGGTAGTACTGACCTGGAGCTTTCATCGGCACAAGATTAAATGGTCATCTCCTTTGTTATACGTAAGTATAGACCTAGAGCTCTCACCATTTTGGTCTAAGTTGTGTCAAATCATCTAAATGATGAATTCATCACAGAATGCAATATTCTGTCGATAATCACTAGCACACTAATGCACAAGCCTTGCTCTGTAAAGATCGTTACAAAATTCAAGAAATCCTGAGGTTGGGTGAGGGTTTTTGCTAAATGATTGTGGGGTCCTAACATTCTAAAGCATCTATTCGAACCTTAACAAATCATATGTTGTTTGTTGAAAAAGATAAGGCATGGGTTTAAGTGGACAAACATATCAGCAATCGTTATTAATCTGTTTAAGAATTTTAAAATCATTCAAAGACTGTGATTAGATTAAGTTGTTAGTGTGATCTCATTGTTTGTCAATGATTAATTTCATCTTTATGCTAAAGTATATCTTGAGGATGTGATCTCATGATCGATTCAATTCCCGGTTTTAATTGTTATAAAAAACAAAAAAAAAACAAAACAAAAAAAATAATAGAAAAAAAATGTAATAAAAAATGTATATAATATAAAAAAATTATAATAAAATTTCATTTTAATTTCTCTTAGGTCTTCCATATTATGTTGTTTTAATTTTATCATTTTTCATGCCTTTCACGGAAATTGCGCATAAACGAACACGGGTTCGCTTGTTTTTCACACACAGATAAACACGGGTTTATTTTGTTAAAATGAAATGATCTAATTAGAAATATCGAGATTATGTTTGTGAATGTGTTTCAGATTTTTGCTTTAAGTGATGACCAATCATCAGTTGAGCAGTGTACCTGATCAGAGAACCTGTTCCTTAAGTTTGCAGAAGATACGGAGCTAGGAATCCTCCTCCTACATCTTCTGAAGCACTCAAGATTAGATATTTAGGAAACCTATTCCAATATCATTGTAAAGCTTACACTCGAAAAGAGGAAGCATATAAATAGGGGGAGCTTATGAGATGAAAAATCTTTCACATCAGATTTAAAAAAATTCAAATTTAAGATCTTTCTAATGTTGACTTCTCGGTGCTGAATTCGTTTGAAAACATTGATAATGATAGACTAAGGAGGAGTATTGTTGAAGCTGTAAAAGATAGTCTTTTAACGTAAAAGTACATATTATCAACACAGTGAAAGTCAACAAAAGTCAAACCCGACACGTTCGAGATAAGGAACCGAGACGAGACGTTGTAGATTTAAATGACTAGGAGTTTTATTGTAATAAATATATTTTGTATTGTTTTTAGTCATTTTTATGCTTAATATGTAATTGTATATTAATTAGTCTAAGTCTAGAAGGCTAAGTGCAATTAGTGAATATTAGTCTAGACTATAAATAGGTTAATTGTCATTAGGTTTGGGTCAATGGTTGCATGACCAATATATTGGGGGATTATTTGTAAACACATTATTTGCAATCTTATTGAAGATCAAGGGGATTTATTTTGATTATCATTATTTTGATCTAATTCTTCATGATTTGATTCAAGTTTGTTCTAATATCTTTGTAAAGCTTGCACTCGAAAAGGGGGAGCATATAATTAGGGAGAGCTTATGAGATGAAAAATCTTTCTCATCAGATTCAGAAAGATTCAAATTGAAGATCTTTCTAATGTTGACTTCTCGGTGCTGAATTCGTTTGAAAACGTTGATAATGATAGACTAGGGGGAGTTTTGTTGAAGCTGTAAAAGATAGTCTATATTATCAACACAGTGAAAGTCAACAAATGTCAACTTCACGGTCAAAGTCAACAAAAGTCAACAAAAGTCAAACACGACACGTTCGAGATAAGGAACCGAGACGAGACGTTGAAGATTTAAATGACTAGGATTTTTATTGTAATAAATATATTTTGTATTGTTTTTAGTCATTTTTATGCTTAATATGTAATTGTATATTAATTAGCCTAAGTCTAGAAGGTTAAGTGTAATTAGTGAATATTAGTCTAGACTATAAATAGGTTAATTGTCATTAGGTTTGGGTCAATGGTTGCATGACCAATAGATTGGGAAATTATTTGTAAACACATTATTTGCAATCTTATTGAAGATCAAGAGGATTTATTATGATTATCATTATTTTGATCTAATTCTTCATTATTTGATTCAAGTTTGTTTATCCTGGAGTTACACACATACATACATACACACACACACATACATACACACACACATACATACACATACACACACATACACACACATACACACATACATACATACATAATTTAAATAATTTAAAGATTGTTGATCAGAGTAACCGAGAGACTAAAAATAATTAGATAAACATACATACATACATACATACATACATACATACATACATACATACATACATACATACATACATACATACATACATATATACATACAAACAAAAAAACATACATACATACATACATACATACATACATACATACATACATACATACATACATACATACATACATACATACATACATACATACATACATACATACATACATACATACATACATACATACATACATACATACATACATACATACATACATACATACATACATACATACATACATACATACATACATACATA
>BJCM01265031.1:0-19654 GCA_018326385.1 Flaveria bidentis
AAAAGGGTAAAGTTTATGGTTTGATGGAAAGGAAAAGATGTAATGATGAAAAATGTAAAAGATAATAACGTACGATGAAAGAACGAAAGTTAAAGTATGAATGAATGATGAAGATAATAATGATATTTTCTATGTGTACGTATTATGTATGATTGCATGAAAGTGAAGTACGGTTTTAACGAAAGAAAAGTATGTTTTATTATAAAACTAGAACTCACTCAGCAACACTGACTTTTATATGTTTCTAGTTGGCAGGTAATGGTTGCTGAGGATGGCACGGGGTGGCTACTTAGCTCTTTTGGATGGCATCCATTTATATAAGGCTTTTGTGATGTAATGCAACAATGTATTTTGTAACTGGTTAACGATGTATTATTTTGCAAAAGCTTTTATAATGAAATGTAATGTCATTTTTAATGTTTCCGCTATAATGTTTATGTAATATAAATGTAATTATATCTTTTATGTGCGATGAGGATCCAACTGTAAGCGTCCAGGAAATGGGGCGTTACAAGTTGGTATCGGAGCCAAAGTTTCAGTGAAATGGGTAAAATTTCAAAATAAACCTTAACTTTAACTGAAAATGGGACGAAATGGGAATGGGATGCCAATCTGAGTAACTGCGTGCCATCAGGTATTTTCGTAATGATAACCGATATTATGTGTGCATGTTATGTGGTCTATGTGTTGTATGTAGATTTAGATCTTGATGTAGTCAGAATAGGTAATGCTCGGGGTATGAAGAGTAAAGTAAGTGGCTAATAACAACTGGCCACTATAATTAGGGACTTACTATACTTGACATAAACTGAGTTGTTCCTTGAATGACCTTGTTGGTGTTTGAATCTTTCAGCGTGTTAGAGAATGGCTGGTGGTAGATCTTCAAAAGCTTCTTGGGGTAGAGGTCGTGGTGGGCCTAGTGCTGAACCGCGACCCAAAAGGGGAAGGCCTAGAGTTGAAAAGGTGGTTCCTGAAGAACCTGAGACCCCTCATCCGGAGGCTAGGGATGAGAGTGCTAACTTGAGGGCCTCGATAAAGGAGGTTGTTGTTGAAGAGGTGCATCAAGTCATGCAGACAATCTTACCATCTGTGGTGACAGAAGTTATCAAGGCCGTAAAGGAAGGAGAAGGAAAGGAGAGAAACAGGTCCTCGGGAGGACGAGAGAAACCGGAGCCTGAAACGGTTCTCTCTGATAATGTAGAAGAGGAAGAAGAAGAGCTTTTGCCGAAGGCGGCACGAGGCTGTAACTATGGGGTGTTTCAGCGATGCAAGCCCCCTACTTATGATGGTAACGGCACTGCCGCTGCTGCTCACCGATGGGTGAGAGAAATGAAAGTTGTTCTAAATATCAGCGAGTGCCAGGAGGATCAGAAGGTAAAGTTTGCTGCTCATTCTTTTGTGGACTCAGCTCTATGCTGGTGGGACAATATTGACCAAGCGGAGGGTAGTCGGGCTATTGGAAGAATGAGATGGTCTGAGCTGAAGAAGTTGGTGATTGAGGAATTCTATCCTCACCGGGAGATAGACAAGGTTGAGAGGGAGTTCGTGCAGTTGGAGGCGGGAACCATGACACACCAGAAGTACAACACAAAGTTCAATGAGATGGCATGTCTGGTGCCGGATCAGGTGACACCTCTATCATGGAAGAGTAAGAGGTACATTCAGGGTTTGCCAGTGGATATTTGAAGGCACATGATAGCTGCCCGACCGAGCACGTTTAGGTCGGCGATGGATTTGGCAGGGAGACTGTATGATGAGAGAACGATGGTGGTGACTGAGGGTAGTAAGAAGAGTGGTGGTGATTTGAACTGGCATGGGAAGAGGTTTGGTCGGGGTGATGCCTCGACGGGTAACAAGAAGGCATGGGTGGATGACCGCCGTGTGGTCCCATTGGGTGCTGGTATGAAGAAGTGTGGTAGGTGTAGGAGAGAGCATAGTGGGGAATGTAGGCTGGGGTTGAATGTGTGCTTCAAATGTGGGAAGGCGGGGCATATAGCCAAGGAGTGTCGTACGGTCCAGTGCTTTAACTGTGGCGTGGAGGGCCACATGAGTAGGGATTGCAAGAAGCCGAGGGCTGAGGGTTCAGGGGTGAAGAAGTCGGGAAGTGAAGGACAGAGGGCGAGCGCCAGGGCATTCACTATGACATAGGAGGAAGCTAAGACGGACCGTGATGTTGTGTCCGGTAAGTTTCTAGTGAACCAAACTTTAGCTTCTGTGCTATTTGATTCTGGTGCTATTAAAAGTTTTATTTTTGCTGCTTTCTGTGCAAAACTGTCTGTTAGTAGTAGACGTGTTGATGCGCCCTTTGATGTAGAAACTGCCATAGGTAAGTCTACCTAGATTTCTAAGATGATAAAAGGCTATGATGTGGAACTAGAAGGTCATAAGTTTCCTGTTAGACCATTCGTGATGACCTTAGCTGGTTTCGATTTGGTTCTTGGGATGGATTGGTTAGCGGACTACGAGGCGAACATTATGTGTCGCAAGAAGATGATTCGGTTGACAGCACCTGACGAGAGTTCGGTGACGGTTTATGGTGATCGGGTCACGACGATTCCGAAATTAATTTCGATGGCGGTGGCGGGAAAGTATATGAGGCATAGATGTAGTGCCTACTTGGCCTATGTAAAAGTTGTGGATACGCCTACACCATAACTAGCCGATGTATCGGTTGTGTGTGACTTTCCAGACGTGTTCCCAGAAGACTTACCAGGAGTGCCACGTGACCGAGAGATCGAGTTTCAGATTGATCTGATACCGTGTGCCCAACTTGTTGCTAAGGCACCGTATCGGCTGGCTTCGACGGAGATGAAAGAATTGATGGAGCAGTTGCAAGAGCTTCTTGTCAAGGGGTTTATTACGTCGAGTACCTCTCCTTGGGGTGCTCCGGTCTTATTTGTGAAGAAGAAGGACGGTAGCATGAGGATGTGTATTGACTACCATGAGTTAAACAAGTTGACAGTAAGGAACCGATACACCTTACCGAGAATTGATGATTTGTTTGATCAGCTTCAAGGTGCTAGTTGGTTTTTGAGGATAGATCTTCGATCGGGCTACCATCAGTTGAAGGTGAAAGAGCATGATATCCCTAAAACAGCTTTCCACACGTGATATGGTCACTACGAGTTCCTTGTCATGTCTTTTGGTTTGACCAATGCGCCAGCTGCTTTTATGGATCAAATGAATCGAGTGTGTCGGCCGATGTGGGATAAATAAGTGATCGTGTCTATTGATGATATCATGATTTATTCGAAGAGCGAGATAGAGCATGCTGGTCACATTCGACAGGTTCTAGAGATGTTGAGAAGGGAGAAGTTGTACACCAAGTTCTCCAACTGTGCGTTCTGGTTGCGCGAGGTTCAGTTCTTGGGTCATGTGATGAATCCTGACGGGATTATGGTGGACCCGCCAAAGGTGGAGGCGGTTATGCAATGGAAGTCACGAAAAAAAAACCATCTCCTCTCCACTAACTAAGTTTATGCAGTGGAGGCGATCCCCGTGAGCATATTTTAGCTCTTAAATCATTTATACCGTTTAGACGATAATCTACAGGGTGTGTCAATAACCTTAGTTTGTTAGTGATCCTTAGTATTTTTTCAAATAAAGTTTTGGTTATGTAAGATCATATTCATAATTAAAAAACAACCAGATCCATAGTACTTACCATAACCAACTCCTTGTTCTATGTATGGTCTCTAGGCAAAATTTGAGCTTGTTTTGGTTTATAGGTGATATATAAACCCCGTTTACAAATCATGCTTGAGTGATCCGTGATATCCCTATTTATGAATGTACTTTTTGTATTATGAGTTGTTTCGTCATCACCATTTACCGACCCATTAAAAGCTAAAAGAAAATTGTCAACCCTACCTGAGCACGTCTACCCTAAGCGTGTCACCTAGAACTCGAGAAGCCAAAACAAACATAAAATTTGTCTAGAAACCATGCATGGAGGACAAAATTAGTTTTAAAAAATCAATGGAAAAGCATATCTCTTTTAAGTTCCTTATTTAACAACAAATGACAATATTACAAGTGCACAACTACAGACATGTTTTGTACAACCTAGTACACATTAGTAACAAGACATCTTTCTATAAGTCTATAACTAGAACAACCATCAACAACTTATAAGGTACAAGTGATCTATGCATCATGTACGATGCTTTTTCTCATGCTTTTCCGCATGTTGATCACCACCACACGGATGCTCAAAACAATCAACCGGATGCTCAATCACCGCATCACACTCCTTCTTGCTCCTCTGAAACGGCTTCTCCGGCAAACAGTTCCTCCGATCATCCAACACCATCCCTCGCGACGTCAAATTCCGACAAATCCCCTCTTCCTCAAAGAAAAAATTATAAGCTAACGTAAAGTTACCCAAATTAGGCAACTCACACACACCCTCAGGCACCACACCACTCATCATATTATGCCCAATGTTGAACTGCTCTAAATGAGCTAACCCTGCAATACTATAAGGTATCCCCCCAACCAACTTATTAAAACTCACATCCAACACTCTCAACTTATACAAAAACCCAACTTCAATCGGTAAACACCCCGATACGTTCGTGTTAATCAGCAATAGTTCTTCCATTGTGTTAGCGAAATTCGATATACTCGAAGGGATACACCCTCCAATATTATTATTAGCAAACACCACCACAGAAGCAGTGCTCAATCCCAAATTCAATGGGATAACAGACCCCAACCGATTATTATTAACGAATATCGCGTCAGGGTTTATGTTAAAGAGCTCAGGAGGCAATGCGCCTTCGAATTCGTTAAACCGAAGATTCTTGGGTTTGGCGGGCTACTACAGAAGATTCATTCAAGACTTCTCTAAGATCGCCTCTCCACTAACTAAGTTTACCCTGAAAGATGTGAAGTTTTTATGGGGTCAAGCTCAAGAGAAGGCGTTAGAGGAACTGAAGGCGAGGTTGACTCAAGCTCATGTTCTATCATTACCCGATGGAAGTGGGGATCTGGTAATTTATTCTGATGCTTCCTACTCGGGGTTGGGGTGTGTATTAATGCAGAGAGGGAAGGTTATAGCCTATGCATCCCGATAGTTGAAGGTTCATGAGGTCATCTATCCTACTCATGACTTGGAGCTAGCAGTCGTGGTCTTTGCGTTAAAGATTTGGAGGCACTATCTTTACGGGACGAAGTGCACCATATTCACTGACCATAAGAGCTTGAAGTACTTCTTTGAGCAGAAGGACCTGAACATGAGGCAGAGACGATGGTTGGAGCTCATAAAGGACTATGATTGCGAGATCCATTACCATATGGGCAAAGCCAACGTGGTGGCGGATGCTCTTAGCCGAAAGGAGAGACCCAAGCCGATTCGGGTGAAACCTTATCAGCTGATCATGACCTCCGATGTAATGAAGCAAGTCAAGGAGTTTCAAGATGAAGCATTGAAAGAAGATCATCTTAACTCTGAAAGAATGAGAGGTCTGGTCGTGGAGTAGGGTGAAAACACACTTGGTATTAGAACCCGATTTGGACGAATGTGGATTCCTCGTTTTCGGGATCTACGTATGAAGATCATGGATGAAGCTCACAAGACTCGATACTCAATTCATCCCGGTGCTATGAAAATATACCACGACTTGAAGAAAGATTATTGGTGGCCGGGTATGAAGCGTGACGTAGTGGAGTATGTGAGTAAGTGCCTTACTTGCTTGCAAGTGAAGGCCAAGCATCAGAAGCCGTATAGGAAGATCCAGCCTTTGGATATACAAGAATGGAAGTGGGATCACATCACCATGGATTTCATTACGAAGTTGCCGCGTACCCCGAAAGGGTATGATGCCATATGGGTGATAGTTGTCCGTTTGACGAAGAGTGCTCACTTTCAACCGATCCGCGAGACATATTCATATGAGAGGTTGGCTGATCTGTTCATCAAGGAAATTGTAGCTCGTCATGGTGTGCCGGTGTCTATTGTGTCTGATTGTGACACCCGGTTTACATCTAAATTTTGGAAGAAATTCCACGACGCTATGGGGACGAGCTTGCATATTAGCACGGCTTATCATCCCCTGACTGATGGTCAGTCAGAAAGGACCATTCAGACATTGGAGGACATGCTTCGAGCATGTGTTATCGATTTTAGAGGAAGTTGGGATGACCACTTACCGTTAGCTAAGTTCTCATACAACAACAGTTATCATGCCAGCATTGGTATGCTCCCTTATGAGATGCTATACGGTAGGAGATGCAGAACACCCGCTTGTTGAGGGTGATATTGGTCAGAAGGAGTTAGGGAGCGTCGAGGTAATCGAGGCTACGACGGAGAAGCTTGAAAGGATCAAAGCCTTCATGAAGGCAGCCAAGGATAGACAGAAGTCATATGCTGATAAACGACGTAGACCGATTGAGTACCAGGTGGGTGACCGGGTTATGTTGAAGGTCTCACCTTCGAAGGGTATCATTTATTTCCGAAAGCGGGGCAAGTTGAGCCCGAGGTACATATGCCCTTTCCGAATCATTGCTCGAGTAGGAGAGGTGGCCTATAGACTAGAGTTACCGGATGAGTTAATTGGAATTCACCCGACATTCCATGTATCTCATCTAAGGAAGTGATTGGCAGATGAAAATATGATTGTTCCACTGGAAGATATTAAAGTAGACGAACGGCTCAATTTTGTGGAGCAACCAATGGAAATCATCAATAGAAAAGAGAAGAGGCTGAGGAATAAAACGGTTCCTCTTGTGCGTGTACAGTGGAAGCACAGGAGAGGATCTGATTCAACATGGGAGACTGAGGAAGAAATGAGGCATCATTATCCATATTTGTTCGAGGAATAACAGGTTTCGGGGACAAAACCAATTAAAGGGGGTGGACTTGTAACACCCGGTTATTTATTTTGAAGCCGAGAATGAAGAAAAAGAAATAAAGTCCAAAGTTGGGGGACCAAACTCGCCAACGAGAGAAAGTTAGGTAAGTGGAGATATTTTAAGGGAGAGGGCAGCCATTACCCTCTCCTCACACCCAAATTTTCAGCAAAAAAAGAGAGGAGAAGAAGAAAGGGAGAAAAGAGAGAAAAAGGTTGGTTCGAGTAGATTCAAGCATGCAAAATTGAAGTGTAGCGTGTGAATTCGAAGCTCTTCTCATTGTGGTCATTTGTGTGACTTCTAGGACCCCTCTTTTACATGTTTTCAAACAATTTTGGGGCTGGAACACATAGAAAACCCGTTTTTGAATTTGTGTGTTTGACTCATGTGTATGTATTTGTGTGTGATGCGTTTGGAGGTTGTTTCTGGGTTTGTGTGTGCTTGAATGGTGTTGTGGTATGCATTCCTAAGGTTTAGGATGGTTGATTTAGGCTTAGAATGGGTTTGGATGAGCTTGGAGGTCGAAAATGGCAGATTGGGTTCGGGATGAACTGCATTATGCATCAGCTAGGGCTATGCGACCGAATGGAGGCCATACGTCCGATTGAGGTGCGATTGAGGTTCATTCACACGATTGAGGGTTCATTCGCACGATTGAGGATTCATTAGTATGATTGGGGGCCAGTCGCATGGGGAGTCATGCGACTGAGGGCCCAGTCGCATAGGTGCTCATCCGCATTGAGTCCATCCACATAAGGTCATTCGTATGGGTGTTCATTCTCTTGGGTGTTCATCCGCATGAGGTCCATTCGCACGATTGGGTGTTCGTCCGCATAAGTGTTAATCTGCATTGGTCCATTCGCATGATGTTCAGTCGCCTGGAGGCCATGCGACTAAAGGGTGTCCATACGCCCAAGTAGGGCTGTTGTACCCAGGGAAAAGTGTAGTTTAATTACTAACTTTCGGGGGGGAAATGCAGATGTAAGTTTTGACATGGAAATTCCCGTAAGTTCATGTAAGATGACTGTTGAGACCTTAGAGGGTATGTTGGGCTTGATGATGATGATGTTGCATAATTATGCATGATGTATGTTATGTATATATGATGTTGCCCTATATGATGATGATGACTATGTATGTTGATGTTCCTGATTATGATGAATGTTTATCTTTCATGTGGCTTTACGTGTTACGTTAATGAATGAATTGAAAGTATTATGTAACGTAAAGTGAAAGATGATGAAAAGAAGAACATGATGAATGCATGCATTAATAAATGATGAAAGTAAAGAAAGTCTTGCAAGCCTTGTGTGTCGGGACACACCATTAAAAGGTGTTAGCCCAACGGTGTGTGGGTTTGCTACCCCGAGAGGACGCACATCGGGGTCTTTCTTTGTGATTGACCATTTGTATAGAACCATTGTTGCATACCTTAGGTACTATGACAAGAGGTGCGGTGCACCGTTATAGAAGGTCTATGATAGGCCTAGGTCAAGTACCATGAACAGAAAGGTATTGCATATGGCAATGGTACACCTAAACTTTACTTTAGGTATTGTGGCCAGGGGTGTGGTGCGCCGTTATAGAAGGTCTATGATAGGCCTAGGTCCAGTACCATGAACAGAATGGTAAAGTTTATGGTTTGATGGAAAGGAAAAGATGTAGTGATGAAAGAATGTAAAAGATAATAACGTACGATGAATGAACAAAAGTTAAAGTATAAATGAATGATGAAGATAATAATGATATTATCTATGTGTACATATGATGTATGATCGCATGAAAGTGAAGTACGGTTTTAACGAAAGAAAAGTATGTTTTATTATAAAACTAGAACTCACTCAGCAACACTGACTTTTATTTGTTTCCAGTTGGCAGATAATGGTTGCTGAGGATGGCACGGGGCAGCTACTCAGCTCTTTTGGATGACATCCATTTATATAAGGCTTTTGTGATATAATACAACAATGTATTTTGTAACTGGTTAACGATGTATTATTTTGCAAAAACTTTTATAATGAAATGCAATGTCATTTTTGAATGTTTCAACTGCAATGTTTATGTAATATAAATGTAATTATATGTTTTATGTGCGATGAGGATCTAATTATAAGCGTCCCGAAAATGGGGCTTTACACTATTTCCAAATATACCCTTCAGCCACATTTACTATGTGATTATTCCAGTTTAAATCTGAACCATTCATCTTTTAAATCAAAGATTGTTATCACTTTGTACACTTCGCAAGAAATTATCATTTTATACAGTAAACTTTTTTGCTAAAACTAATAAGCATTATATAGAGACACAGAGGAAATTGTTATTTATATGAACATAAAAATGAAGAGATGTACACATTTAAACCCTTCATTACTATAATTTTAAAATTTTAAAATAAAAGTGTATTTTGATATAACAACTAGCTTTAGTAAACTCATATATTACACGGGTTAAATTAATAAAATATACAAAATAAATTTTTATTAATTATAAACTATATTATAAAATCAACTTTTTATCAAAATTTTGTATGAGAAAACCATTGATATGTACATAAGTTTAAAATTTTTATTTAATAACCTAATTGTGACAATAAAAAAAGTAAATATTACTAATCTTGTCTCGAGCAATTATAAATGACAAAAAACGTAAAATATGATGGTGTAAGTAAAAATTGTATGAAAATTTCTAAAGAAAGAGTCTCATAGAAAGAATGATCCGTGATGCCTTTTGGTACTAATTATAACCCATAATGATGCACATATTTAATTGAATTTACTATTAAATTTACTCTCATCACATGATAATACAACTAAGCATGAACAATACATAAATCAATTAAAAGAACCTTCTAAATATCACACAAAAATGGCTACTTATATATTAAGAGACTTGATTAAAAAGTTCTACCTAAATAAAAAATAATATAATAAAACTCGATAAAAAGAAAAAAATTGTTATCTAATAAATTAAATAAACCATGTATAAATAAAATATTTTAAACGAAATAAGAACACGTTTCAAAAATTAGTTAAAAAATCTTAAATATTGGAAAATAATGATTTTGTTGATGGTAACAAATGAAAAAACAAAAAAGAAAAAGAGACGGTAATGAAATAAAAGACAATTGAAAATATTGATGTCTAATTTAAATACTTTTTAATAGTTTTTCATTTTAATTTCTAAAAGTAATTTTTTGTTTTTACTAATAATAGTTTCTATAGAAAAAAATATATAAAACGTTATAAAATATGTGTCTTTAAGTGGTACTATACACTCTTAAAGTAAACATTTATATTTTAGAATTATGACTTATTTGTCTTTTGAAAAATAAAGATTAGATAAGTATAATTTTTTTAAATTAACCAATAGAGTTTGCTAGTAGTAAAAGTAACATATATATATTTTTAGTTTAAAATGGAAGGATTTTAATTTATATCTCATTAATTTTGGATAAAATTATATTTGGAAACAAAATGTGTATTTAAAAAAATTAATAAAAAAATAGTGGATTTAATTTTTTTGGGCGTGAAAAATATTTATTGTTAAATGTCAAGATGTCATGTGGCATTAGATGGATCTAAAAAGTGACATGTAACAACCCTAGTTACCATTTTATTAGAGTAGTATGATAAATCAAACAAACCATATCATAAAATAAATATTATTTTCTTTAAATAGACATCTTACTTGATTTAATTTATTGATAATTTATATTGAGTTTTCAAAGTTGATGAAGTGTGTGAATTAATATTACAGATTAACATTAATAGACTTTTGTTTTAGGATACGTGAATAATTTATATTAGTTGAACCTATGAACTTAAACTTTTTAGCTCATGTTAAGACACTATTTTTTTTTGGAAGTAAGGGCCCTAATTGTTTGTCTATCAACAAGAGTAACTCGCTAATATACTTCTAGAGATGAAACTTAGTGATTGGTTAATGCTAGATATATCATAGAGATTAAAGCGATAATGCTATATTCTCGAACGAGGAGGTGCTCATCGACAAACTCATTGAGGAAATAAAACTAATGGGATTTCTTTGGATCAATGGTAGGGTCAAGTTGAATATAGAATGAAAAATTGGTGTAAATTTGATATATTTTTATGTATATGGTGTTTTAGCGTCTTGCTTGTCATTTGGTGGAAATAAAAATTTTTGTTCAAAAAAAAAATCTAAGTGGTATAAAAGAATTTCTATTTTTTAGATTGAAGTCGTGGATTTGACTCATATGGACAAGATGTAAAAGTATTTAAAAATAAAGATATTTCATAGAGAGCATGATGAAACCACTAAACAAGACGCATGCGACAAAATGTTTACATCAATATCATAAAACACGAATATAAATGAGTGATTTAATACTATTTGATTCTGTTGTTTTTGCATTACACATCAACTGCATTCATAGTCCAATGTGAAATGATATTTGAACTAATCTTAGCTTTTATTAAATTCAGATGCAAATTAAATAATTAATGTTAGTATTTCTGTACTATATATATGCTTAGTGGTTGTGAACTCAAATGTAGATTAAATATGGGGGTGGAGATTCGGGTAGGTGTTGTGAATTTTGGTACAACACAAAGATTAAGTTGAATTTAGAAATTAAACTGAATTTTGGGTTAACCCGGTTATGTTCATACTAATTGTAATCTATATTACATTATTACTATATAATATATAAACGTAAGATACAAATGTAATTTCATAAAAATTTAAGACACCTAAAACAACTTATTAAGCTTTAAGTATAAATGTTATATGCAATTATTCTTATTTTGTCCTCATTTATTAAACTTCTTCTAATCAATGCATTAATTAATTAATTCACTACATTATATATTTTATTATTTATAATAGTTTAATATAATATTTAAAATTATTAATAAGTGTTATCTTATTTGAATACTTAACTATATAAGTACTAATACTTTTATAATAATAATAATAATAATAATAATAATAATAATAATAATAATAATAATAATAATAAATAATAATAATGATAATAATGAAATTTATAAATAAGTAGTATCTAATTTGAATACTTAACTATCTAATTATCAAATATTTTATACTAATGATTATAATAACAATCTATATCTATTTTATCTATGCTATAATATAAACATATGAGGATAACATACTTGTAATATAATAGTTCCTAATTTTCTCATATTTAATAATTAATTTTCTCCTGATTAATACATTTTTAAATATATTTTTGTTTTAATACTATCTTATTTATAATGCTTTAAATTAATGATATCTACCTTATTATTTATATTATTATAAATTAATGCTATTTGATTTAAGTATTTTTAATTTAAACACTTAAGTATATAACTACGAAATATTTATATAGTTATAATAATAATAATAGAAATAATAATAATAATAATACCCAATTAAAAAAGACTCGATTATACCCGACATATCATTATATATAACAAATAGAAAAGAATATAAGTAGTGAAGGTAAAATTTCTCTCACTATCACCACAATAATTTTTTTCCTTAAAACTAATAAAAAACTATTTTGTTATTTTTTATAATTTTACTTTTAATTTTTTAAGGATTTTTTTGAAATTAAACACAACACTTTCTCTCTCTTTTTATTTTAAATGATACTACTTATTTTGTTTCATTTAAATCTTTATACTTAAGTTTTCAAGTTATGTCAAATTTACATTTAATAATCTGAACTTGTTTTTTTAAAATTTTAGACATAAGCCTTCAAGTTAGGTTAAATTTATATTTATTCACTTGAACTTTTTTAAGTTTTATATATGAGTATCCGAGTTTTGACAAAATTTCTTTTAACCAATTTATAATAAAGCTTGTTAATTATAATAAAGTCACAATATATGTATTCGTTATTTTTCTTATTTGTTTCGAGTTATTTATTTTTTTGTAGTTATTTTTCTTATTACACCTTTTCATTAGTGTTTTGTACGCAATCTTTTTTCGATGTATGAATGCTAGGGTAAGCAGCCCAGGCATAGTGCATGAATGCTATAATTTGGATATGCAAATACAATATGCATACATGCCTAATGAGCATATCAAAAGGGCTCTATATATGATATGGGTGTTAGATGTTCATCGTACGATTGCTATTGCTTATAAACGAGGAATAACAATTAACCTTTTGATTTTACCTTGTTGGCATTTAGTTAAAAATTTAGCTGAAATGTTATTAATAAATAAATAAAATTTGGAAATTCATATTGTCAAAACAAATAGTTGCATATAAACCTTTATATATACACTCCTTGAATCAATGAATAAAAGTTTGCACTTTATAGATATTATTAGCAGACATCTAAAGTGATGTATGAAGTAGAGGTCCCATCTCCTAGGAGGAGTAGGACCATACATTATGTAATATGTAATGTTGCAACATTGTCCTATATAGCCAATAATGGCGTTTGCACCAAGGGGCACTAAATGATATAGCTGGTCCAATTAAAAGTTAATCTCACATGTTGGAGGGTTCGTTTTTAATAAACTTCCGGTGAACCTAATGCTCAACAAACGGGATATCAGGAATCACTCTACATGCTCAACTTGTGGTTGGCTTTCGGAAACCACAACCCACGCAATCATGCATTGCCTGATGTCCACTACAGTATGGGAAGCTATCTGGGCCTGATGCAGGTTGTCCCGATTCTAACCAAGCAATGTGGAAAGCATTTTATGAGAAGACGAAGGATGACAATTGTCCTCGCAGCACAAGAAGATAATTAAGCTGGTGTTCTACGTGACAATATGCCTCATTTGGAAAGCAAGGAACAAAATAATGTTCGAAGATAAAACAGTGGAGTGGGGCGAATTGGTTGGTTAAATAAAATCCTCCTCTTTCTTATGGATTAAACATGGAAGAAAGTTACAAAATCTAAGTTGGTAATCATGATGTAAATTTCAATTATAATTTATAAGTCATATTTCTTTCTAGTGTTTGTACTTCTAGCATCTTGCTAGTTCTATTAATACATTTCTTTTTACCGTCCAAAAATAATTAATCCTAAAGCAATTGAAGCTTTAAAATCAAGAGTTCAAGACTCATCTATGATAAAATTGTGTAATTAGTTGTAATGTATATTAAGTATAGAAGATATGCTTGGGTCAAAAGGGTCAAAAGTTTCTAAGGTCATTCATTGATGCTTAAATTAGTTATTTATTTGTCTAAATAGGATGGTATTTTGATATTTGAAAAAACTATTAAGCAAGTCACTAAAAATAAATGTCAAATAATTAAACCATTACAACTTTTGTCCAAAATGTTAGTTTTTATGTGCACTAAAGTATCTTTATTGTGTTGTTAATGAAAGCATTAATAATTTTTTATTAATAATACGTGGTTTAAAATTATCAAAGAAGCTAATCTGTCACACTTTACTTTAATTTTCATATCCGTTTTGATTGTGATTGTTTTGTCGCCAACGTAAAAGCACTGTTTTCGTTGCCGATTTATCAAATTTTATTTTTCCTTTCTTTTCAAATTTTATTTTTTTTCATTTTAAATAATTTAGCAATTTATGTAACTAATGATACACATTCTCGTTATTCACGTATTCATATTGTGTTAAAAGTGTAAATCAATCAAAAAAACAGGTATTATTATCATTTTTTTTTGTTTTTGACTGCATATATATAGATAATATTGAATTTTTTAATATATGATATCATTTGATTTTTAAATCTGTTTCAACTGGTCTTACTGATCCGACTAGCAAACCGCTAAGGGAACCAATTCACTATGGAGTCCGGTTTTGAGAACATTGAGTAAAAGAGAAAACATAATATAATCAAGTTATATATTCCCTTTTATTTATATTTTAACAAAATAGTTTCATACAACTTTTTAATCTCAAATGTCCATAATATATGTCCCTAAAGAGCTGTTAAAAGAATGTTCTTAAAGAGATATACTGGTTTTCCCCTCTATGTAAAATGTCAATGATTTAAATATCGCAAATGCGGATATAAGTGGTTAAAATGAATAGATTAAAAGTTGCTCTAAAACAAGTTTTAAAATACTTTAACTTTTAAAAAAAATACCCAAAATCTAAGCTTGTATATGTTTTTTATTGGTAAATTAAATTTTAATAATCCAAACTATGACTTATTGGCTAAAAAAAATCTGTATTATCAATTTGGTCAATAATAATCATATTTTATTTTTCTTGCTGATTTCAATCCTACTAGCATAATAATTTATTAATATACGTTTGATTTTCAGTCGATTTTACTACTAATGATGAGTGTTAATGATATAGGGAAACATGCATACAACGAAACAAAGTAAAAAGCGAGTGGAAATCAGTAAATCGATTATAATTATGTTACTAAGATTGCCGTTAACGACAAAAATGAAAGTTAGAATTATTATTAGCCAAACTAATAGAATGAATTATTAACGGCAAAAAAATTATAGTTTAGATTACTAAAATCCAATTTATTTTTTTAATTTGGTATGAATATTATAATATATTATTAAAAACAGTGTTTTTATTATAGATTAATGCGTTGTTGGTTACAACTTACAACAATGACTTCGTTTTTCTTAATTTGGTATAAGTTTTGTACTATATTATTTAGTTTTTATTTTATGGGTTTATGTATTTTTTGTTGCAACAATATTTTGTACCGGAAAAGAATGTCTCAAAGATAACACCCTAAAACCTTAATCTCTTGCGAGACCCAAGTTTCATTGTGAGATGTGACAATCATTGTAACCAAAAACCGTAAAAAGTAATCTCAACTATCTATCTCATTAATTAATGGTTAAGATCAAAATTATAGGAAAAAAATTTGTTAGAAATATATTTTAAGAACAACCACTTTTGTTGACATTTTGCAAGTTCCTCAATTTTTTAAAATGTTCATAACTTTTATGTACAATATTAATCTTTTATAAAAAATACACCAAAAAACGAGCGTTTTTTTATCTTTAAAATGAGTACATTATTGTTATATAAAAAGATTATAAAATTTACATAATTAAGCTTATATCTTGTCATTTTATCTTTAGTGTAGTTTATTGTGTCTTTTTGTTAGTTATTGTGTTTTTTTAAATACTATTGTATTTTTCTAAAATGATGAATTAAAAAAGTATAATGATTGATAACATTATTATATATCTCTAATATGTAAAATACAATAAAAAATTAATAACTAATTAATATACTACATTTATAACAATGACCAAATAACACAATGTATCATTGTGTCTTTTGATTCTTATTATGTTATCTTGAACATTATAAGTTTTAAAAAATACATGGGTGAAATAACATTATTATATACTTCCTGGTAAAACATAATGATAGGTAACAAGTTTATATAATCTATTACAAAATAAATAACAAAAATAACTGTTAGATCTAGGAAAGATAAATCTAGATCCTCTTGTATATGCTTAGAACTTGATCAATAATTGTAATGAATATTTGTAATTCATTATTATGATGTTTGCATTATGTATATAGGTTAACCAATATATATGTGTTGATTTGTATGTATGATTGCTGGATTAAACATTAGACTTAGTCAATTTCTAAAATTTACTAAGTGTATGGAACACATATGGATGAACAAATTTGTTCTTCCGTAGATATGAAATGCATCCGAGGATTTCCTACGGAAGAAAACCAATGCAGAAGTCTAAGGAAGCTAAGAGATCAATGACCCACGGATGAACAACTTGTACCATGAATATATCAAGTGAAGACTCCTACAGAAAGCAAACTCCTACGGAAGACAAATGTTCTGTTGAAGACAAAAACAATTGTACTAGAATGATGCATGTAATTCAAGTCAACAAGTCAAACCACACACTCCGAGAGATTCGTTGTTTCCTTAACAGAAACATGTGCATCTATAAATAGGAGTTCTAGGTTTCACATCAAAAAGACGGCAACACAAGCAATAGTCAGTAACTTAACAACCATCAAATCAATTCACACAATCAAATTGGTCACATCAATACATCATAAACCTCAACAAGTTCGAAGCAATTATTATTTATAGCATTCATTATTTATTCAACTATAATCATTAACAAGTTTTAATGAAATACTTTTGAATCAAATTTTGTTTGTTTATTTATTGTGTTGATATCTTTGAGTTCTTTATTGTTAATATTCATTATCATTGATTTTTAATAACTAATCAATTAAACAACAATTAATGATCATTTCGCAATCATTAACTCGGTTCCAATCTAACATTGATAATTCTTGATTGCGATCCTTGGATTCACAATAACACATTGTGTTATCTTCAACACTATAATTCAAAATACATTGGTGAAATTACGTCATTGTGTATTTCTAATTATAAAACACAATTGTAGATACCAAGTTTAGAATTTATAAAAACAATGACAAAAATAACACAAAATGATTTAAAATATAAAACACAAATGATATAAAATATATGACACAATGATCGTATAAGACACAATGAGCTGATTTATTTGACACAATGACCAAAATACCATCCTCTTTAAATATTAAAATGACACGTGTCATGCCCACAATCTGTAACACCCGATTATTTCCTTTGAAGCCAAAGAAAGAAGAAAAGAAATAAAATCCAAGTTGAGGGACCAATTTTGCCAAAAATGACAAAAGTATGGAAGGGTGGGTGTAAAGGGGGCATGGCAGCCCATTTTTCCCCCTATACTCATTTCAATCGACCAGATAGAGAGAGAAAGGGAGAAAAGGGCAAAAGTTCGGATTTTTGAAGAATCAAGGTGCAAAAGTCGAAGTCAAGCGGGTTTGTGGGAAGCTCTACCCGAAGAGGCTGCTAAGGTGAGTTCTAGGACCCCTCTTTTACACGTTTTTGACTGATTTTGGGGCTGGAATGCATACATAAACTGATTTTGGTTATGTTGAGTGTTGAACCCGTTTGTGTGTGTTTTGTGTGTGGTGTGTGAATGGGTGGGGCTCGTGTTTGGGCTTGTGATGTTGAGGATGATGTTATGGTTGTGTTTATAAGGCTTAGGATGGTTGGTTTAAGCTTAGAACAAGTTAGCAAGGGTTTGGGGACCGAGATCGGCAGTTCAGGTTTGAAGGGGCTACATTCTGCACCTAACTAGGGCTCATGCGACTGGAAGCCATGAGACCGAATGGCATGCGACTGGAGGCCATACGACCGAAAGGCATGCGACTGAAGCCATGTGCTTTGATGCTATACGACCGAAGTCCATACGCCTGAATGGCATGTGACTGAAGTCTATGCGCCTGAAAGTCATGCGACTGAAGGTCATACGCATGGAAGTCATGCGACTGAAGGTCATACGCATGGAAGTCGTGCGACTGAGAGTCCATATGCCTAAGTGTTCATTCGCCCCATAGTGTCCATATGCCAAAGTGTTCTCATGCGCCTGGGTGGCCATGCGACTGTGTAGTGCCCATACACCCAAATAGAGCTCATGCGCCTGAAATGACTAGAAGCTTTCTGATTTTTGGGAAAGGGTAGATGTAGGCTTTAACTTGGGAAGGGATTCCCGGGGGTTTATGTAAGTTGACTTTTGAGGTCATTGATGATAGGATGGGCATGTATGATGTATGATTGGTGCTTATGCATGATGGTATGTATGTGGTATGTTATGTATGTATGATGGTGCCTTGTATGGTGATGTTGTATGTTTATATTCATGTTCCTTAATATGTTGATTATTTTCTCGTGGCTTTACGTTGAATGTTAATGAATGAAACAAAAAGTATTATGTAAAGTAAAGTGGAAGATAATAAAAAGAGGAACGTAATGAAAGAATGCATGCATTAATGAATGAATGAGAGTAAGAAAGGCTTGCATGCAAATGTATGGAGGTTCACAGCCAATGAAGGGTGTTAGCTCAACCGTGTGCGGGTTAGCTACCCCGGAAGAATGCACACCGAGGCTTGATCTGCATAATTAAGCAAATGTATTGGAGTTCAGTCGTACGATTGAACTGGGCGATTGGAGTTCAGTCGTGCGATTGAGTTAATCGTGCGACTGAGACTGCTGAAATCGAAATTTTCACAATTTGACCTAAAAACGCAATTTTTGACACCCTAGACGGCTGCAACTCCTAAAAGACTCAATTTTTAGAATATGCACATGTAAAAACTAGATTTTGAGCAGAAAAAACAAATCTTTTCGCTTAAAAACGTTGATTTTTTCAAAAAACAAGATTGAATCCACGAAGAATCAAGAGCCAAGGCTCTGATACCACTTGTTGGGACCGATAGCGTACGGAGTACTAACTGATTCAACGTGAAACCAGATCAAATAGTGCATAATCGTATTTGATTGGCGATCCAATCAGGGAAAACGTTAATCCAATCAATCCTAATGATTAGAATACGTTAAGAATAGACTAGGAATGATCAGAAACGTTCTATGAACTTGGAAGGGACAAACTGGACGTTCTGGGTCGGCTAGGGTTGTGAATTATCGAAGTCACTCTTTTTTTCACGAAATAAGTGGTATTTATAGGTTACAGTCTTCATTCGTATGATTGAGCCAAGCGACTGAGTCATACGATTGATTCATTCGTACAACTGAGTCAATCTTATGACTCAGTAGTGCGATTGACTCAATCACCAGGTTTAGTCGTGCGATTGGCCCATTCGCATGGTCCAGTCGTGCGACTGAATCAGA
Source organism: Flaveria bidentis (assembly GCA_018326385.1). Taxonomy (NCBI): domain Eukaryota; kingdom Viridiplantae; phylum Streptophyta; class Magnoliopsida; order Asterales; family Asteraceae; genus Flaveria; species Flaveria bidentis. The sequence continues at coordinate 19,519 of BJCM01265031.1, forward strand.
TTACTTAGTTAAACACATTCTTGAACCTTTAATGATTCAGAACATGTCTAACAACTATAAGCCTATATAACATGTTCATATATGCGTGTACCAATACATAATATCAATAGATATAACATTAAACAATCAACAAACA
>BJCM01265032.1:0-16712 GCA_018326385.1 Flaveria bidentis
TAACCTTTAATTGATATATAATTAACCTTTTAATTATATAACACACACACACTCTTTTATTATTTGATGTTATTCAACTAAATTAAACAACATAACAAATAATATCCATGAACAATTATCCTTATAAGTTGTTCTTTCTCACAAACAATTTATTTAGAAAACCCATTTTCTAAAATGGTGTATTTATTTAATTGCATGATCATATCATCAACTAAATGTTAGTTGGTGCTTGCTAAGCTTGTTATTGGGTATGACCCGACTTGGATCATAACGTACTAACCACATCAATGTTCTATGTGTCTTGGGCATAAAGGATCCAACAAAATCCTCAATCACTCAATAGATTTGAAATCTCATGATTAATAGGACTTCCCGAACCAATAACCAGCTAAAATCAATAAAATTCCATGTCAAATACACACGAATTTGATCTGAAATTGATGAGAACTTAATATTGAACAAAAACAACCAATAACTCAACAAATCATGAGCACTAAGGCTCTGATACCATATTGTTAGCCCAGGTTCATCACACTCGAATCAAATCATGAAGATTACATATCAAAATATGATAATCAAAATTAAAACCCCTTTGATATTCAATTAGATTGCAAAATATGTTTACAAGTAATCCCTCAATCTATTAGTCATACAACCATTAACCTAATTCTAATTACAATTAGGCTATTTATAGTCTATTCTAAGTTTCCATATTTACACAAAACCTCCTAGACTATATAACTAGACTAAATCATGACTAAAACAATATAAAATATATTTTGTTCACACAAAATATATTTATTACAATAAAACTCCTAGTCATCTAAATCATCAACGTCTCGTCTTGGTTCTTCGACTTGAACGTGTTGGGCTTGACTTTTGTGTTGACTTTGACTGAGACGTTGACTTTTGTTGACTTTGACTGTGTTAATAATATAGACTATCTAGCACAGCACCAACAATACTCCCCCTTAGTCTATCATTATCAAAGTCTTCAAATTGAAGCTTTCGGAATCTGATGAGAAAGATTATTCATCTCAAAAGCTCCTCTTATATATATTCTCCCCCTTTTCGAGTGCATCCTTTGTAAAGATATTAGAACAACTTTCCCAAATCTCTAATCTTGAGTGCTTCAGAAGATGTAGGAAGAGGATTCCTTGCTCGGTATCTTTTGCAAACTTGAGGAATAAGTTCTTTGAGAAGGTACACTACTCAACTGATGATCAACCATCACTTATAGCAAATATCTAAAACATATTTACAAACACAATCTTGACATTTCTAGTTAGATCATTTCATTTTAACGAAATAAACTTGTGCTTATTTGTGTTTGAAAACAAGTGAACCCGTGTTCGGTTGTACGCAATTTCTGTAAAATGAATGAAAAATGATAAAATTGTAATAACATAATATGGAAGACCTAAAAGAAATTTTGAAATGAAAATCTATTATAAGTTTATTTTTATTATATACATTTATTATAACATTTTTATCTATATATTTTTTGTTATTATATATATATATATATATATATATATATATATATATATATTTAATTACTAAGAACTGAATGGAGCATGAGATCACATCCTCAAGATTATCACATCCTCAAGACGTATGGATTTTCACCACAACCCACTCCCGTTTTAATTCTAGCTCCCCTTTGTTTACATAGTAGCTATTTCTATTTCATTCCAGATATGGTCCATCTATCAAGCTTTGTTTTAAACTTGCTTGTTTCAAATTCAGCCAAGCCGACTCTTTCGTTTAAAAGATTAATTTAAGCACTTCTTTCTAGAAGAGTTCGTTTTGAATGATCATTTTGTTTTAAAGCTTCATTTAATTTTATGAAATATTTGGCTTCATTGTGGTTAATTCCTTTTGGTTGTCTAAAAGTAACTTTTTAGCTTTATACACACCAAACGACCTAATTTTGTAAGCAGAAGAACACATATCCTGAACTGTCTCGTATGGAAGATCCAGGATAACTCTTTCAGCAATAAGAGCTTTCTCGTAGTTTCAAACTCTAGTATTTCGCTTCCATTCCTCTTCCTTCTCAGCATCACAAACTTCATCATTCAACTTAGCTCCACCTTTACCTATTGATGCCTGCTTAAGCTCCACGCGTACCTCTTCAAGTCCAGGTTTTGGTAAATGTTGATACATATATGTACCTACTTTATGTGCTTAATATAAAAGTCTGTCATGTCTTACACATATGTAATGAAAGAGTTGCATGAAATATAATATGTGGTTGATATTTATAATGTTTAATATTTCATTGTATTATTGTGTGTTAAGCTATAATGAACTTACTATATAGGTTTGAGGTTGTTATGCAAAGTTCTTAGTCAATAATGATTGAGAAATGTGTTCAAACTTAGTCATATGAGTCTTCATGCGAATGGACCATGCTAATGGACCATATGCATGAATATCTCATGCTAATTGACCAGTCGCATGACTAAACCATGAGACAGGATCAGTCGCACTATTGAGACATAAGATTGACTGAGTCGCACGACTGAACCCTTAGTCATGTGTATAGATCAAACGCATGATTCAGTCGCACGACTGAACCATGCTAATGGTTCAGTAGTACGATTGGAAACCCATAACCAATAAATACCACCTAATTCATGGTAAAACGAGACACTTAAAGAATTTCAACATATACTCAAAACCTAGCCATCCAGAGCGTCTATAAACCTTACTCCAGGTTCATAGTTTGTTCCTGATCGATTTCTAATCAAATTCTTAACGTTTGTTTGAGTGTTAGATCGATCGGGTTGTCGTTCTCACTGATTGGATCACCAATCAAATAGGATTCCACACTATTTGATCTGGTTTCATGCATTATCGGTTAGTACTTCGTACGTACACGGTCCTAACAAGTGGTATCAGAGCTTTGGCTCTTGATTTTGCGTGTGATTCGATTGGTTTTGGTGTAAAAATCACGTTTTTCATATAAAAAACATAATCTTTTTGAGTAAAATAGTGTTTTTGACGTCTCTAGGTCTCATTTACGTTTTTCAGCTTACGGCAGATTAGGGTTGGTGAAAAATCGTATTTTTGTGTTAAAGTGTCAAAAACCTTCGAATTTTCAAAAAACAGCAACCTTCAGTCGCACGATTAGCTCAATCGCATGATTGAACTAAATCGCACACCCATTCAGACGATTGAACTCGGTCGCTCATCTATTCGTACCACTGAACATCTTTATTCGCATGTCTCTAATCACACACTCCATACGTACGACTGAATCCAATCGCACGATTGATTTCATTCGCACACTTCAATTGCATACCTCATCTGAATGACTGAGTCATCCGCGTTGGTCATCCGCATTTGTCCAATCGCATGATTGACTCATCCGCATTTGTCCAATCGCACAATTGACTCATCCGCATCTGTCCATTCGCACGAGTGAATCAGTTTAGTTCTAAAGTTCAAAGTTTAAAGAAATAGAAGATCAGTTCTCTACCTTTACTGCCGGTAGGGACTCGCGGATCCAAAACCTTTTGCTTCTGGAAAACAAAATTGGGAATCACAATAAACCACCTAAACCGATAACGTTAGTTGATTACCCACAACAGAAAAAAAGATTAGAGATCTATCTTAATAGAGTTGATCCCAATCTGTGGGAATCTATTGAGACAGGTTATAGTATGCCAGTTGGTGCTGATGATGTTAAATAAACCTTGGGTGGTATGACTAACAGCCAGAAAGCGAAGTACAATGCTGAAAAGAAGGTGTATGCCATGTTGACTCGGTCAATACCAAAAGACATATTCCATCAGTTTTCTGAGAACAAACACGCAAAGAAGTTATGAGAAGCCTTGGAGAAAAGATACGACGGGAATGCAACGTTGAAAGCTTTGAAGGCAAAGGCTTTGAAGAAGGAGTTTGATTACTTCTATTCGATGGGGAAAGAGAGCTTGGATGATGTTATAGACAGGTTCTACCATCTGATGAGTGAGCTGCACACTCATGGAGTAACAACGTCTATGGAAGATAAGGTGTCAAGCTTTGCAGATGGCTTACTAGAGAAATGGGACTCGTTTGTGTCGAATCTGAGAGAGAACAATATTCTGTCAAAGTTGGATATAAATGACTTCATATTGAAGCTGAGAGAGGAAGAACTAAGGATGAAATACAAGTCTTAGAAAGGATCCTATGACCAGAATCCTTCATTTTATAACTCCTCTCCCACTCCAACCAGTTCAGGAGCACCTCTTCAAATAGCGTGTATGTCTAGTTCAGCCGCTCCTTCTCAAACGACTGCTTCAGGATCTGAAACGGCAGGGTCATCTAGTACCCAATATATTATGCCTGAAGCAAGTGCTACTAAGTTAAAGACTTAGAATCTCGGTAATATTACTGTGGAGGTTGCAAAGGAGCACATGGACCTTCTCGCAGCGGTTGTTCATTCCTATGATGGTCTAGTTGCAAGGAAGATTGGCAATTGCAATCTAGTAGATGAAGACTATGAGCAGGTGGATGAAAATGAACTAGAAAGAATGGATATAATATGGGCTTTTGCTAGTGCTATCAGGAGAGCAAAAAAGTTTGTGTAAAAGACCGAATAGAACTTGGTAGCCATAAAAGACAATACCTTTGGTTTCGACAAAACTAAAGTTACCTGTTTTAACTGTGGAGAAAAGGGGTATTTCAAACGTGAATGTGTTAATCCCAAGAAAGCAGCTAACGGAAATCCATTCTCAACCTTCAATCGTCAAGACAAACAAATGAGTGGAGTTACCTCATCAAGCAAAGAGACAAAGGCCTAGACTGCTCAGGATGACGAAGGGCAGCATTAGACCTTCCGTTTTGTGTCTCTAGGTGAATCAAATATCGCCTGTGTCGAGGGATTGGATGATGACTCTGCGAGTGAAGGGGAAATCGCAGTTGAACTAGTGATGTCTGATAACAAAGATACTATGCATGTGGTAAATCACCTGGCTGAAGAAGAACTCAGAACGACAAGTTCAGAATCTCTAGGATCCGAAGAAGCAAATTCTGGATTGATGGCTGATTTAACTAAATCTTCAAAGGTAAGTACTAAAGACCAACTCTTTGAAAATCATGCTTATACTGAATGTAATAAATTTAGAGAAAGCATTGATCTTAAGTTTTCTAGGTTATTAGACCATAATGATAGCTTGGTAAAGGATTTACAACTTTGCACAGAAGCTAATCGGATTTCAAGACAAAACGAGTGCAGTTAAAAAGAGAAAATAGAACTTTTAAATAAACAACTAAGGGAATTCGAGGTTGTGGCTTTTAATCAAGCCAATGATATAAAGTTCTATTTAATTTCTTTAGAAGAAACTAAGAATGAAAAAGCAGTTTTAGAAGTCAAAGTCAACTCATTAAAACAAAAACTGCACATTTTGACTAGTTCTTCTCACATAGGTCAACACTTAGTGAAAGAACGAAATAACGGGGAGGGGTTGGGTTACAAAGTGGTTCCACCATCACATGAGATCATGTTAAATACTAATTGTATACTAGCAAATAAAAATCCAATTAAGGATCATGTGGTGTCCACTCCTCTAGTTAGTGATCCCGATTCCACGGGTAAACCTGTGAATTCTGTCACTAAACAGAAGGATGCTACTTTGAAATCTAAAGGTAAGATGCCTATTGTGAATTTGGATGAACAATTTGAAAAGGTTAATGTAAACTCAGGTTCACCAAAGTCTAATTCAGAACCCAAACTGACCAAACTAGTTAACCAACCACGTGCTTCATGTCAATGTCCAAATAAACAAAAGGCTAAATATGTTAAAAACATTCAAACAATGTATTTTGTTAAAGAAGCAAAAACATCTAAACAAGAAGTGTCCATACCCAACCAGATTAAAGTCACACCTGTATCACACACTTCCCCACACAAATAGTTCCATCAACATGTTGAAGGGAGATCTTGCTACAGTTATGGAAAGAAAGGACATATTGCTTCCAATTTTCTTTATTATTAGACTCCCAGATAGAAAATTGAACTTTATGATACTAAAACACGTTTTTTTTAAAGGAGTTCTATTTCTCCACCAAAGAGTATAAATGTACCTAAAGTTCAGACTGTAAGATAGTCGTCTGTTTATCAAAAACAGGCCTTACATAGAACTGGCTTATGATAAAAAAGTCAAGTCAACTATCAGATGATAAGAATAATATGAAGAATCATATGCCCTCACCCTCAAATGGATAGTGGGTTGAGTTTATGATGTGTGATTCCTCTGGGTCACCCAAGCCAGTTAAGGCTTGGGGACCCAAACCTAAACTAATTGTTTCCTTTTAAGGTGCAGGGTGTTCGCTACAGTGCTATCACAAACACCTGGATTGTTGGTAGTGGGGCGTCTAGGCACATGACCTGGAATATGTCTCTCCTTTTCAATGTCAAACAAATTAAAGGTGGACATGTATCATTTGCTAGGAACAAGAGAGGGTACATCACAGGTCAAGGCGAAGTGGGAAACCTAAATGTAAAGTTTGACAAGGTCAACTACGTTCAACAACTACTGAATAACTTGCTTTCAGTCTCCCAGACATGTGACAAAGGATTCAAAGTTTTTTTGAGAACAAGAAGTGCTATGTATTAAAGAAGGATTACATTATCCTGGAGGACAAAATCTTAATGTTAGCTTCAAGATATATTGACTTATATGTATTGGATCTATCAAAAGGCTCCACAACCGATCATCATGTTCAATTCTTCTCGTCAAAGGCAACAGAGAAAGACTCGATCTGCTGGCATAGGCGAATGGGAGACATAAATCCACGGAAGATGAATCATCTGATCCAGAATGATTTAGTGAATGGAGTGAATGTCAAGAACTTTCAACTTCCGAATTTCTGTGTAGCGTGTAAGAAAGGTAAACAAACCAAGAAGTCTCATAAGGCAAAGAAAGTAAATTCAATTGACCTACCTCTCGAACTTCTACATATGGATCTGTTTGGTCCTGTCAGTACCAAAAGCATCATTGTTGATATGTACTATTATGTAGTCACTGATGATTACTCAAGATTCTCTTGGGTGCTGTTTTTGAAATCCAAATCAGAGACATTTGAATCGTTCAAACAGCTGGCGACTACATTGGAATCTATCTACAAGTTGAAACTGAGACTGATTTGCTCAGACAACGGCACGGAGTTCAAGAACCAGTGGATGGAGGCATTCTTCAAAGAGAATGGAATTGTACACCAGTTCACGTCTGCCTACACACCATAAATGAATGGAGTTGCTGAATGAAAGAATATGAGCCTGATAGAGACAACCCAAACAATGCTAGCCGACTCGAAACTGCCCATCCAATTTTGGAATGAGGAAGTTGCCAATGCATGTTAGACCCTCAATCGAGTCTTGGTGGTCAAACATCATGGTAAAACGTGTTATGAGTGGCTCTAGCAATGTAGACCTAATCTGGAGTACCTCGAACCATTTGGTGCACCATGTATGCTGCTGAAGAAAACTCAGTTAGGGAAGTTCAGTGAGTAGGCTGAAGAAGGGATTTTTCTAAGATACAATATACCGAATAAGAGAGTTTATAACAACTCAACGAGTCAAGTAGAAGTTTGGTGTAATGTTGACGTTCAGAGATACACCACCCCCTGCTGGATAGGGTCCTTCATTCTTCTTTGATTATGATGGATTCTTTAAGTCCTTCAATATCCCTATCTCCCCTCCTGATGTTGAGTTATTGACCAGAATGATGGTTGATGTCTTAAATACACCGTCACCGGACTCGACAACATCAGTTCCACTAGGATCCTTATCATCGGGACAGAGTTTACAAGCTGGATAAGGCTCTCTACGGGCTACATAAAGAACCAAAAGCATGGTATGAGAAACTCTCAACTCATCTAGTGAATCACTGTTTCCGCAAAGGAGTTATTGACTGTACACTATTCATCAAAGAAAAGGATGGTGACTTACTGCTCGTACAGATTTATGTTGATGACATAATCTTCGGTTCAAGAAATGAAGAGTTATTTAAAGAATTTGAATCTGTCATGAAAACAGAATTTGAGATGAGTGCAATGGGGGATATGAAGTTCTTCTTACGATTACAGGTGGATCAGAAACCAAAAGGAATCTTCCAACATCAAACTAAATACGTAGGGGACATCCTTAGTTTGTTTGACATGGAAAATGCTTCGCAAGCTGGACTCCACTTGTCACGAATCATGATATGGCACCCGACGAAAATGGTGATCTGGTTGATGCTACAAGGTATAGAGGAATGATTGGATCCCTTATGTATCTCACAGCATCTTGACCTGATATCATGTACGTGACGTGTCTCTGCTTCAGATATAAGGCAAAACCCAAAGTCAACCATCTCATAGATGTTAAACGGATTTTCTGTTATCTGAAGGGTACTCCAACACTCGAGTTGTGGTATCCTCATGATGATGATTTTGATGTTACAACATATAGTGACTCGGATTATGGCGGCTGCAAAATGAATTACAAGTCAACATCAGCACGATGTCAGTTCTTTGGTAGACGGTTAGTCACCTGGCAGTGTAAGAAGCAGACATCCGTTGCTCTGTCAACATATAAAGCTGAATACGTTGCTGTTGCAAGTTGCTGTTGACAAATAATTTGTATTCAATAGCAAATGCGCGACTACGGTTTGCAATTCTCTAACACCCCTGTTTTTGTTGATAACTTTGCTGCCATTGTTGTCAACAAAAATCGAGTCCAACATCCTAAAACTTAACACTTCAGAATTAAGTATCACTTTATACGTGACTGTTTTGAAAAGAAATTAATCGATGTGGTTAAAATAAATACGGATTTTCAATGCGCTGACCTCTACAAAAAAGCATTTGATAAACCAAGGTTTTTATATTTATTAGAGGTTAATGGCGTGAAAAAGAAAAGTGATGCGATTCAGAGGAAGAACATGCCTAGTCTGACATTTTATATGTCTGAAAAGAGTTTAACCGATTAAGATGCAAAATTGTAAGTATAAGTCTGAAAAGTCTAAGCAAAATAAAAGGAAAAATGATAGTAAAACTAGTATGCTACCAAGGTAACATAGAGAAAGTAAACCTAGAGGTTGCTAGTTCATTACATGATGTGTCGGTAGATTCAACACAATAGATGAGTAGACCTCATTGGTGATTTAAAATGTAAACTAAGTTGTTCAACTTGTTGTGGGTTCCCATCTTATCCGTGGTTAACTCAATCAACGCATTTCCAATATTGGGTGAAGAGCAAAAGAAACGTCACAAATATGTGCGGACAACCATAAAAAATGAGCAAAGCATATGGAAAAATACAAAATGCAATCAAGCTAATAACTTACGTTGTTAGTGCGTTATGTGCAAAAAGAAAATAAATGCTCTAACAAGAAGATAGGTTGTCTGCCTCTCTACTGTGCGGTGGCACAGACCTGAGGATAAGCATAACCTAAATATTCTAGAATTTATTGTTGTTTGTGCCTCTATGATGTGCGGTGGCACTGACCTAAGGCTTGGCATCTCTTTGAAAGCTCTTAGAATAGTTTCTTCTTGTCAATATACCCGTAGAATGCTAAAAAATCTTCTAAGGAACGTTGACTACCACATAAGTGTGGGATCCACAAATGCTTGTTGAAATAATTAAACCTTAAATCATCACCAATGCATGTCAAAAATTTGTGTATGGATTTAAGAGGACCACTGACAATCATCGCGAGTTGCTGTTCTTAAAAGTCAAAATCATTGTGTGCACCTTGTAGCTTTAGTATGATTTCCTAAAATTGCTATTGACTCTCGGTCAAAACAAGAATCTAGCATCAAAATAGTTTATTAAAATGTCCCAAATTATTCGGATATACCTATATGATTCCATAATGAATCGTACCAGAAGTGATAAACTAGAATTAAAGTTGTGTTGTTCAGGAAGTAAAAATTGATTAGAATTACTCTAATAGGTTTAAATCCATCTCCGAATCAAAAATACAAAAATCTATCTTGTTTTGTTCTTTTAATTTCTAGTTGTTTTATTTAATATTTTTTAGTCATTTGGTAGGTAAAAGTTGGACTATGCATTTGAATTAAATCTGTAAATCACTCACTAAAATGGGTCACCTCTAAGGTAACCAATCGGGTTTTGAATTTAAAAGGATCACGTCTGAGGTGATCACATAAGGTTTAAGTTAAAAGGATCACATCTAAGGTGATCAAACAGTTTTTCAAATTAAAAAGATCATGTCTGAGATGATCACCGGTCATAACGTATTATCAATAATTAAAATGTTACGTATTTGAAAGTTCATAATGTCAAACTCATAAGAATGAGCCATTCGCACGACTGGACTATAAGTATGGAACAATCATATGATTGGATCATACGTATGGGCCAATCGCATGATTGAACCATATGTATGGACCAGACGTACGATTGGACCATAAGCATGGGTCAATCCACAAAATTGGATCACAAGAAAGAATCAATCGCACGAATGGATGTGACCGACTGAGTCAATCACACGACTGAAACCTAGTCGCACGACTGAAACCCAGCCGCATGACTAAATGTGACCGACTGAACCAGTCGCATGACTAACGTGATCGACTAAGCTAGTCGTACAACTGAGCCCCAGTCGCCCGAATGAAGTGTGCGAATAGGTCTAGTCGCCCGAGTGAAGGTAAAATCAGTATGAATAGGGTGAAGTTGGTCGCATATTCTCATCACCCTTCAATCGCTCCCAAATCGCACGAAGCAAACATACTCTGCAAAAATTTGATTTCATCGATTTTGTTCTGTGATTGTGATACTAACATGTCCATAAGATCCATACAACTGAGTTCAGTCGTGCGATTGAGCATGTGGCTGAGTTCAACCGGGCGACTGAGTTCAACCGGGCGACTGAGTTCAACCGGACTAAACATAGTTGTATGGCTCTTATTGAACTAGACTGATCTCAGAACAGTTTAAATTTCAACTGTTTCTCTTATGGACAAATCTCATGTTTATGTGTATTGTGTTACAGAAACATGGCAGATAGGTGGGTCATCAACACCAAGCATAACATTTGTGCTCAATTGGATGCCATCACTTGGAATGCTTCTGAGTTTGTTGGTATCATTTCATTTTTGAGGAGATCAAGGATCTACAGTGCCATATCTGCTCCATGCACACTCTACCGGTCTATACAACAGGCCTTTAGGGAAGGTGCGTCAGTTGATAGATCTACTGAGCCCTACTGCATTTGGAGCACCATTATTTGGCAAGAGATTGAGGTTACTGCCGTAGACCTTTGACGGGTACTAAACCTGGGTGATGATGCTGCCTACCTAACTAGGTTACATCCTCTTACCATAAGGGGATGTTTTCTACGGATGAAGTACACTGGGGACATCAACGCAGGTGTGTTCAACAAAAGCAACCTATGTCCCCAGTTCAAGTACCTGGCACATGTCATTCTAAAGTGCATTGCTTCACAAAGGGGTGGATTTGATGATCTATCTAACCAAATCCAGAATGCTAACAAGGCACTAGTGCTGAATTACCCCTTCAGCTTCTCCAACATGATCTTCTCCTAAATGGTCAAGAACCTTGAGGCCAAGGGTAAAGAGAGCTTCTGCATGTATCCAAGGTTCTTGCAGATGATCATAGATGTGAAGTTTCATTTACTGCCCAAGGAGAAGGAAGACGCAGTGATGTTAGAGGTGATGAATGACACCACTCTGGGAAGGATGAAGGTGTACAAGGGGAAGTAGGTGAAACCCCCTGTTAGGAGATTGTGCCCTAAACCCCCTGTCAGGAGATTGTTCGGGCACTTGGCTAGTGTTGATTACATGGTGCCAGCTCGCAAGAAATGGCGTCACGATGACAGTGTTTCGGATTCTGAGCTGATTGTTCTACCCACCGACGACACCGATGACGATGACAGTGGTGATGATGGAGATACAGGCCCCACTCCATCTAGGGCCGCTGCCACTGATATACCATCTCCACCTTCCACCCAGGGTGGAACTGAGACTACTGGATTCAACCAAGACTTCCGTCCTGATGAGGAGGAAGAGTCGGATAAGGAGCCTCTAGTGAGGATAGTGGGAAGCAAGGTTGTTGCCACTAAGAGGGGGATTGCGGTGGTTAGTGGATGCCAAGACGAGTCCGGGGAGGCTGCTACTGATGTCACTCATCCTTCATACATCCTGGACCAGCCCAGGGGGAGCATCCTCTTCCAAGGGATCAAGGAAGAAGAGGGTGGCTTAACCCCATGGCATGAAGGGGAAGAGAAGGAGGATTACATTGATCACCACCACTACCACAACCACCACTACCTCTACCACAGCCACCATTACTACTACCACACCTCCTACCACTACTACCATACCTCATACCACCACCACCACAGCCAACCCTTCACCATCCACACCTATACCACCTCCCATATTCAATACATCTACCACTACCACCACCAGCCACCAAGCAGGTACCTCAACTCACCCTACCTTCACCACCGGACCCACTCTACCCTCCATCAGGGTAGAGGAACAGCTAGCCAACCTAAACCGGATGGTGTTAAAGCTGTAAGCTGCCGATGAGCAAAGACTTACATAGGTAAACTAGCAAATGGAGCTCAATGATGCTCAAGCTCAGCAGATTACGCAACTTTAAGAGCTGAATGCACAGTCAGTTAAGAGGATTGAGGATTTGGAGGCAAAGCACAAGAATATCATGCTCAGACTAAATGGATCAAAACATGAGCCTCTAAAGATCGGGGAAGGTGAAGGTGATGATGATGGTGATGATGATTATGATAATGATGATGATAAGTCTGGTGAAGATGATGAAAGTGATGTTGAAGGGTCGAGGGGTAAGAAGAGAGGAGATGATAATGATAAAGAAGGTGATGGTGCTGAATCAGCCTCTGCTCAAGGTCATGAAAGGCAGACTAAGAGAGCATAAGATCAGGGAGCATCATCCTCAGCCCTTGAAGTTGAAGAATTGACCGATAAAGACGAAAGTAAAGCTTAGATGTTTTGTATTCAGAAAAATTTTGTACTTGATTCAAATACAACACTTATGTAATTAATATTTATCTATGTTTATCTAATGTTTAAAGGTCTTGATTAATTACTAATGATGGATGTATTAAATGTTTAAATCAAGCATATCAAACATGACAAAAAGATGAATATGATATTGCTCCCCTTCAGCAAATCAAGTATCAATTCACAATGATTCTTGATTTGCAAGGGATTGTCATACGGTCGGTGAGCTACACTCACGAAGAAGGAGAAATCATACACGACTTGACCGATGAGAAACTTGCAGAGATGTTCAGGCTGAATCCGGATGAGCTGCTCAAAGATGCGCTTAATGATGTCGACGAAATAGAGATTGAGGATGTCACGGTTGAGCACTATCCAGAGTACACTGACCGAGAGGGAAATGTGATACCTGACTTGGGTGACACTGTCGGCAGTGCTACATTTGAAAGACTGGATGAGATTGAAAAAGAAAAGGAAAAAGAAGAACGCATAGCCAAAGCCTCGGATACAGAAGTTGATAGAAAGAAGGCTGAATGGGCAGATTGTCTTGCAGAGATGAAAGCCCAACATGCGCCGCCAAAGCAGAATGCCTACACAAAGCTCTACAGAGTCAAAAGACATCAAAAAGTGTTCGGCAAGATTATAGCATGGGCGTATACTGAAGTTCTAAACGTTTATGCTGTAATGAGGGAGAAGGGAATAGAGTACTTTAGATATCCACATCATCTGAAGACTCTCCTAGGTTTGTGAACTCAACCAACTGGTACGCTTAAATCTACTATATGCTAATCCTAGAAAGACGTCAGGTTGGTTTGAGGCTGTTCTAAAGAAGGAATACCACACCAGATGGGTATACTTCAGACCTCAACAACCGAAGAGGTACATTCGTAGGTCAGAAGTGGATCCCATATCTGGAAAGCCTAAAGTTGTGTTGAACTGCAGTCCCCCAAGCACAATGTCCAAGATTCCCTTACGGGAAATGCCTTAGGACTTACACAAGAAATTTGAAGAGATTATGAAGAATTTCAGACAATAGATTAAACTAGGTCCAAGGGGGAGTTTGTTGATACATATATGTACGTAGTTTATGTGCTTAATGTAAAAGTCTGTCATGTCTTACACATATGTAATGAATGAGTTGAATGAAATATAATATGTTGTTGATGCTTATAATGTTTAATATTTCATTGTATTATTATGTGTTAAGGTATAATGAACTTACTGTATAGGTTTGAGGTTGTTTTGCATAGTTCTTAGTCAATAATGATTGGGAAATATTTTCAAACTTAGTCGTATGAGTCTTCATGCGAATGGACCATGCTAATGGACCATACACATGAATATATCATGATAATGGACCAGTCACACGACTGAACCAAGAGACTGGATCAGTTGCATGATTGAGACAAAAGATTGAGTCAGTTGCATGGCTGAACCTTCAGTCGTGCGTATGGATCAATCACATGATTCAGTCGCACGACTGAACCATGTTAATGGTTCAATCGTACGATTGGAAACCCATAACTATAAATACCACCTAATTCGTGGAAAAACGAGACATTAAATAATTTCGACATATACTCGTAACCTAGCCGTCCAGAACGTCAAGAAACCCTAATCCATGTTCATAGTTCTGTCCTGATCGATTTCTAATCAATTTTTAACGTTTGTTTCAGCGTTAGATCGATCGGGTTGTCGTTCTCACTGATTGGATTGCCAATCAAATAGGATTCCACACTATTTGATCCGGTTTCTTTCATTATCAGTTAGTACTCCGTACGTACATGGTCCTAACAGTAAACCGTTGGAATTGTTGCCGGAATCTGATCTCTCTTCTTGTTTCTCTTTGGAGTTTGAAGTGATCTTTGGAGTTAGATATGACGCTTCATAGTACCCACAACGCTTGATATCCAACTCAATTTCTTTCAATTTGTTGATCACCTCCATTAGTTTGTAATCCCGAAAGCCTCTATCTCGTTTAATCGACTTGTCGTTTGAGCTCCATTCTAATGGGAGGAAATCAAGCAATCTCAGAACTTGTTCATGATATCCTAATTGGGCATCAAACTTCTTAAAATTGCTTGCCACCAACAGAAAACGATCAACAAAAATCAGATATATTTTCATTCTTTAAAGCTGCAAAATTATTAAACCGACATTGTGCAATTGTGAGTTTAACAGATTCTAAGAATTTAAATAGTTCTAGAAAAGTCATTTATTTTAATTTTGTTTATTGCAATTAACACCCACAAAAGTATTTTTTCCAAAAATTATACAATAATTCTCCCCTGAGATAAATAATATATTTAAATGTCACGCTATGCAATCTTAGCAACTGGGGTTAGCTTGTTTTTTTATAAATCTTTTAAAATCAGTGAAAATTTCTTTATCGGGATGAAATCAATTCATCCCAACTAATGAGAAAAAGTCATCTTTGACATTCTACTTTTGGTAAAAAAAATGATAATTTCACCGAAATTGTAGTTTCGCAGACCCGGCAGTAGTTTCGCTAGAAATTTCGGCAGCAGTTTCGTTAGCCAAATGCTTTAGACAACTTAGTTTCGCCGATAATTTCGCACAAACCAAGCTTGAACTACCGTTCAAAGACACTTTCGAGAACAATTTCGCTTGTATTATGCACCCAAGCACTGTTGAACTTTCATTCAAGATCACTACTCTCACTGAGATGCTGAAGTTAACTACAAAGTGTAATACACTTGTAGTTTCGCTGAAAGAACAAGCAGTTTCGCTGGATGAATTGGTATTTTCGCTGATCGAAGCTGAAAAGCTTTTTCAACACGAAATCATTCTAAAATCACCCAAATCTCAATGGATTTGAGACCTGATGATTAACAGAGCTTTCCCAACCAATAATAAGCAAACTTCAATCAATTTCCATATCAATAACACTCAAAGTTGATCCGGAATTGATGAAATATTGATATTGAACAAAAACAACCAAAAACCACAATTTCTCTCTCTAAAAATCTTCAAATCTTCAATGCATTTGATCCAAAATGGTTCTGATGATACCAAATTCTTAGCCCAGGTTGATCACACTCGAATCAAATCAAGAAGATTATACATCAATATATGATAATCACAATTAAAACCCCTTTGATCTCCAATTAGATTGCAAAATATGTTTACAAGTAATCCCTCAATCTATTAGTGTTGATACATGTGTACCTTGATTCTGATCTTAATGTAATATGTCTTTATTGTCTTACACATATGTAATAGTTGGGTACTTAATGGCAAATATTTGGTTGTGTTTATAATGTTTAATATTTCATTAATGAGTTGTTTAAAGATTATCGAATTGATTATATAGGTTTGTGGCTGTTTGAACTAATATAAATAATGTAATGATAATGAATACATTCAAACTTAGTAATATGAAGTTATCATGCGAATGGCCCATGCTAATGGACCATACGCATTCATGCGAATGACTCGGTCGTACAACTAAACCAGGAGACTGGATCAGTCATATGATTGTAACATGAGATTGACTCAGTCGCATGACTAAACACTCAGTGGTGCGAATGGATCAACCGCATGGCTCAATCGCACGACTGAACCATGCTAATGGTTCAGTCGCCCGAATGAGCAACCCTAACCTATAAATACCACCTAATTCGTGGAAAAACGTAAGCAATGAATACACAACCACTCCAGACGTACCCTAGCCGTCCAGAGACCTCTAT
>BJCM01265033.1:0-21336 GCA_018326385.1 Flaveria bidentis
TAATATCTCATGAACAAATTATCCATATAAGTTTGTTCTTTTACAAAAGCAAAGTTTTAGAAAACCAATTTTCTAAATCGGTGTTAATATTTATTTGTATGATCTCATCAACAAATAAACATATATTGGTGTTTGTTAAGCTTGTTATTGGGTATGACCCGACTTGGATCATAACATACTAACCACATCAATCTTGTATGTGTCTTGGGCATATAAGATCCAATAATTGGGACTTGAGTGAATGTCCCAGCTTGTTGAGTAGTGGTTGTGGTGGTGGATGTGGTCAATATTGGAGGAGGAATAGGAATGGATTGTGATGGGGTGGCTGTGGTGTGGTGGTAGGAGGTGTGGTAGTTGTGGTAGAAAGTGTGGTAGTGGTGGTATGAGGTGTGGTAGTGATGGGAGCTAAGGTAAAGGTGGTGGTAGTTGTGGTAATAAAGGTGATCCTCCGTCTCTTGCTCTTTAAGCCCTGGGTTTAGCCATTCGCTTCTTTCTCAAGCCCTTAGAAAAAGATGCTCCCCCTTGGCTGATGGGCTGGTAAGGGGTGCATGTAGGATGAGTAACATCAGTAGCGACACCCCTTGATTCACCCTGGCATCCACCAACCGTCGCTATTCCTATCTTAGTAGCCACAAACCGACTGCCCACTGTCCTGACTAGTGGCTCATCATCTGAATCTTCCTCTTCGTCAGGCATGAAGTCTTGGTGAAAAGAAGCCCACTCTGTTTCACCATGTGTGGATGGTGGAGATGAAGTAGTGTTTGTGGCCC
Source organism: Flaveria bidentis (assembly GCA_018326385.1). Classification (NCBI taxonomy): domain Eukaryota; kingdom Viridiplantae; phylum Streptophyta; class Magnoliopsida; order Asterales; family Asteraceae; genus Flaveria; species Flaveria bidentis. Next base: position 771 of record BJCM01265033.1, read on the forward strand.
TAGATAGAGTGGGGCCAGTATCTCCACCATCTTCACTATCATCATCATCGTCTTCGTCAGTGGGTAATACAATCGGCTCCGTATCAGAATCACTGTCATTATGATGCCACTTCTTGCGAGCGGGCGCCACATAGTCTTCTTTGGCTAGATGCCCAAACAATCTCCTCACCGGGGGCTTCACCTGCTTGCCCCGGTAAACCTTCATCTGACCTAGAGTCATATCATCCATCACTTTGAGAGTAACCGCATTGTCTCTCTCCTTTGGCAGCAAAGGAAGCTTCTGATCAATTATCATTTGTAAAAACCGTGGGTACATACAAAAGCCTTCCTTGCCCTTGGCTTTGATGTTCTTTTACATGTATGTGAAGAGCATGCGGGAGAAACTGAACGGATGGTCCAGCACCAGAGCAACATATGTGTTCTGTATTTGGTCTGACATCTCGTCAAAGCCTCCTTTCCTTGAGGCTATTCACTTAAGAATGACGTGGGCCAAGTACTTAAACTGGGGGCACATGTTGCTCTTGTTGAGCACACCTGCATTGATGTCCCTAGCGTACTTGATATGAAGAAAACATCCCCAAATTGTCAGGGGGTGTAGCTTGGTTGGGTAGGCTCCATCCTCACCTAGGTGAAAGACCCTCCTCAGATCGTCTTCGCCAATCTCAATCTCTAGTCCAAAGATAGAGCTTTGGATACAGTGGGGCTCAACGGACCTGACAACTACAACACTTTCCCAGAAAGCCTACTGAATAGATGTAAGGCCCCATTCCCGGGACGCTTACAACTGGCCAATCATCGCTTATAAAACATATAATTACATTAACTTGAAATAAACATTGCAGCGGAAACATTAAAAACAACATTTTTATTATAAATGCCTTTGCAAAAAAATACAACATTCGTTACACAATTTCCTTTGTTCACATTACAATGCAAAAACATTAACAAAAGAATGCGATCCAAAATGCCAAGTAGCTGCCCCAGGCCATCCAAAGCAATGCTCACCTGCCAACAAGAAAAATGCAAAAAAGTCAGGGTTCCTGAGTGTGTTCTAGTTTTATAATAAAATATACTTTATCTTTCGTTTAAAACCATTCTTTACTTTCATTCAATCATAACAGGTTTTAAAATGTGATCACACATCGTACATACACATAGATAATATTTTTATCTTCATCATCATTTATTTCATACATTTATTATCTTTCATTTTCATCTGGGTCCTGTCATGTGTTTAACCCCTCTGAGAACCAAGTAATTCATCTAGGGTTAAGTGACAATGACCCCGTACATATGGTCAATCACAAAGATTGAACCCCTGTGTGCATCCTCATGGGGTATTTAACCCTCACACAGTTGAGTGACCACCGCTCATTGGGTGTGAACCTCCATACATTTGCTTAAGCCCTAGTGTGCATTCTCATGGGGTAGCTAACCCGCACACGGTTGAGCTAACACTCCTCATTGAGTGTGAACCTCCATACATTTGCTTGCAAGCCTTTCTTTCATTCGTTCATTCATTAATGCATGCATTCATTCATTTCGTTCCTGTTTCCATTATCTTCCACTTTACGTTACATAATACTTATCATTACATTCGTTAACATACAACATAAAGCCATTGGAAAATAATCATACATTACAAGGAACATAAACATAAATAGTTAACATCATCATACATGGCATCATACATACATAACATACATCATACACACCATCATGCAATAAGCATCAATCAAACATCATAACATGCCCATCATAACATCTATGACCTCAAAAAGACAACTTACATAGCCCCCGGGAACCTCCCAAGTCAAAGCCTAAGTTACACCTTTCTCCAAAAAGTAAAAAATATTCTAAGTGTTCATCCGCATTTGTCTTAGTTCATCCGCATTTGTCTTACTTCATCCACATTTCTTTTAGTTCATCCGCATTTGCTTTAGTTCATCAGCATTTTCTTTAGTTCATCCGCATTTGTCTTAGTTCATCCGCATTGACTTTACTTGGTAAGGGGTATCGGTTCTTTATCGTCAACTTATTCAGCTCACGGTAGTCTATACACATCCTCATACTACTGTCTTTCTTTTTCATGAACAGGACCGGAGCACCCCAAGGAGATATACTTGGTCTAATAAACCCCTTATCAAGCTGATCTTGCAATTGGTCCATCAATTCTTTCATCTCAGTAGGAGACAACCGATATGGTGCCTTAGCAACAGGTTGGGCACCTGGTATCAAATCAATCTGAAACTTGATCTTGCGGTCAGGTGGCGCTCCTAGTAAGTCTTTAGGAAACACATCTAGAAAGTCGCACACCACCAGGACATCGGATAGCTGTGGTGTTGGTGTATCCACATCCTCTACATAAGCCAAGTAGGCGTAATACACTTTCCCTCCACCGCCATTGAAATCACTTTCAGAATTGTCGTGACTCGATCACCATATACCGTCACGAAACTCCCGTTACGTGCTGTCAAACGAATCATCTTCTTGCGACACACAATGTTTGCCTCGTAGTCCGCTAACCAATCCATCCCAAGAACCAAATCGAAACCACCTAAGGTCATCACGAATTGTCTAACCGAAAACTTATGACCTTCTGATTCCACATCACATCCTTCTATCACCTCAAAAATCCAGGTAGACTTACCTATAGCAGTTTCTACATCAAAGGCCGCATCTATATTCTTACTACTAACAAGCAATTTAGCACAGAAAGCAACAGAACTGGAACTTTTGCTAGCACTAGAATCGAATAACACAGAGACTAAAGTTTGGTTCACTAGAAACATACCTGACACAACATCAGGGTCCGTTCTAGCCTCCTCCTGCATCATCGTAAACACTCTAGTGCTCGCCCTCAGTCCTTCACCTCCAGTCTTCTTCGCCCCAGAACCCGCAACCCTTGGCTTCTTACAATCTCTACTCATGTGACCACTTTCACCATAGTTCATACACCTTAAAACCCCACAATCTCTAGCCATATGACTAGGCTTCCCACACTTGAAGCAGATGTTTGATCCCCATTTGCATTCTCCCGAATGGTCCTTCCCGCATTTGCACACCTCTTCGATCCCGTACCAGGAGTGACCACATGGCGATCATCCACCCGTGTCTTCTTGTTACTCGTCGGGGCACCACCCCGACCGAACCTTTTCCCATTCCAATTCCGGTCGCCACCACCCTTCTTGCTCACCTCAACCACCACCTCTCGTTCATCATACAACCTTCCCGCCAAATCAACTGCCAACCTAAACGTGCTTGGCCGGGCAGCGATCAGGTGCCTACGGATATCCGCTGGCAAACCCTAAATGTACCTATTAATCTTTCATGACAAGGGCATCACTTGTCTGGCACCAGATGTGCCTTCTCATTGAATTTAGTGGTGTATTGCTAATGTGTCATCGTTCTAGCCTCCAGATGTAGGAATTCCCTTTCCATCTTATCCATTTCCCTATGCAGACCAGACTCCTGAATCACCAACTTCTTCAGTTCAGACCATCTCATCCTCCCAATTGCCCCACTACCCTTGGCTTGGACTATATTCTTCCACCAACACATAGCCGAGTCCATGAACGAGTGGGCAGCAAATTCTACTTTCTGGCCTTCTCGACACTCGCTGATATTCAAACAACTTCCATTTCTCTCACCTATCGGTGAGCACAGTGCCATTACCATCAAAAGTAGGGGGCTTGCACCTTTGAAATGCCCCATAGTTACAGCCTTGTGCGGCCTCCAATGTAGGATCTTCTTCTTCCTTTTCTTCTTCGTCATCAGATACAACCCTCTCAGTCTCTGGATATCTTCTTTCGTCCGTAGGTCTACTTCTTTCCTTCCTTTCTCCTTCCCTCACAGCCTTAATAACTTTGGTCACCACAGACGGTAAGATTATCTGCATGACCTGATGAACTTCTTCCACAACAGCCTCCTTTACTGAGGCTCTCAAGTTAGCACTCTCATCACCGCCCTCCGGATGAAGGGTCTCTGGTTCTTCATGAACCTCCTTTTCGGCTATAGGCCTTCCTCTCATGACATGTGGTTTAGCACCACGTCCTCCACCATGTGAAGCATTTGATGATCTACCACCGGCCATCCTTTAACACACACATTGAAAGATTTAAACACCAACACGGTCATTCAAGAGAACAACTCAGTTTATGTCAAGTATAGTAAGTTCCTAATTATAGTGGCCAATTGTGATTAGCCACTTACTTTACTCTTCATACCCCAAGCATTACCTATCCTGACTACATCAGTATCTAAATCTACAAGCCGCACATAACCACATAACATGCGCACGTAATACCGGTTAACATTAAGAAAATACCTAATGGCACGCAACTACTTGGACTAGCATCCCTTCCCTTTCCGTCCCATTTTCAGTTTAAGTATAGGTTTATTTTGAAAATTTACCCGTTTCACTTAAACTTTGGCTCTGATACTAACTTGTAAGGCCCTGTTTCCGGGACGCTTACAACTGGCCAATTATCACTCATAAAACATATAATTACATTAACTTGAAATAAACGTTGCAGCAAAAACATTAAAAACAATATTTTTATTATAAATGCTTTTGCAAAATAATACAATATTCGTTACACAATTTCCTTTGTTCGCATTACAATGTAAAAACATTAACAAAAGAATGCCATCCAAAATGCCAAGTAGTTGCCCCGTGCCATCCTCAGCAATGCTCACATGCCAACTAGAAAAATGCATAAAAAGTCAACGTTGCTAAGTGAGTTCTAGTTTTATAATAAAACATACTTTGTCTTTCGTTTAAAACCATTCTTTACTTTCGTTCAATCATAAAAAGTTTTAAAATGTGATCACACATCGTACGTACACATAGATAATATTTATTATCTTCATCATTGTTCGTTTCGTACATTTATTATCTTTTATTTTCATCTGGGTCCTGTTGTGTGCTTAACCCCCCTCTAGAGCACCAAGCAATTCATCTAGGGTTATGTGATAAGGACCCTGTCATATGGTCAATCACAAAGATTGAACCCCTGTGTGCATCCTTATGGGGTATTAAACCCACACACAGTTGAGCTGAGAACCCCTCATTCAGTGTGAACCAGCATACATTTGCTTAATCATGGATTAAGCCCCAGTGTGCATCGTCATGGGGTAGCTAACCCGCACACGGTTGAACTAACACTCCTCATTGAGTGTGAAGCTCCATATATTTGCTTGCAAGCTTTTCTTTCATTCGTTCATTCATTAATGCATGCATTCTTTCATTTCGTTCCTCTTTTCATTATCTTGCACTTTACGTTACATAATACTTTTCATTTCATTCGTTAACATTCAACGTAAAGCCATGGGAAAATAATCATACAAAACAAGAGACATAAACATAAACAGTTAATATCATCATACAGGGTATCATACATACATAACATACATCATACATACCATCATGCAATAAGCATCAATCATACATCAAAACATGCCCATCGTAACATCTATGACCTTAAAAAGTCAACTTACATAGCCCCTGGGAACCTACCAAGTCAAAGCCTAAGTTACACTTTTCTCCAAAAAGTCAAAAATATTCTAAGTGTTCATCCGCATTTGTCTTACATCCGCATTTCTTTTAGTTCATCCGCATTTTCTTTAGTTCATCCGCATTTGCTTTAGTTCATCCGCATTTGTCTTAGTTCATCCGAATTTGTCTTAGTTCATCCGCATTGACTTTACTCATTTGCATTTCCTCTAAGACTCATCTGCATTTCCCATACTTAGTCAATGTTCATCCGCATTTCCATATTTAGTTAATGCTCATCTGCATTAACTTTCCATCAGCATTGACTTCCATCCGCATTGACTTTCATCCATATTAACTTTCATCCGCATTGACTTTCATCCGTATTTGCCAACACTTAAGCAGTTTTTCTAAACTTCGGCGTATGTACTACTGTTTGAGCGCATGAGTAGCCTAGGGCACACTATTCATCAGATTCAGTCCCCAAATTTCATCTTTCATGTTCTAAGCTTAAATCTTACATTCTAAACCTTAGAAACACAAACTTAACATCATCAAATCATGAACATAGCCCAGAATCACACCATAACATCATCATAAACATATTCAAACACGAGTATAAAACCCAGATTTATAAAAACATACATCCATGCATTTCCAGCCCCAAAATCATTTAAAACATGTAAAAAAAGGGGTTCTAGAACTCACCTTTGCAGCTCTTGAGTATGGCTTCTTCCAAACTCATTTTCAATGTGTTCAACCGCCTAGAAAGCCATTAAAAACATGCACCCAAACACACACAAACACACATCAGCATACACCCGAGGACATAACCGGTTAAGAACACCACAAAACCATGAATTCTTACCTTGAATTCAAATTCTCAACTTTTTCTTCTTCAAAACCCAAAAACTCTGCATTTTCTCTTTCTAGAATCCGTAAGTAGAAAGGTGATGTGCAAGAGTAGGCGGCCATCACCTTTATTTACCAACTTTTTCAAAGTTTTGTCCTTTTGACACTTTTTACCCCTTAACTTGGGTAAAATATCTTTTCTTTCTTTTTCTTCACTCTATACTTCTTTCTTTAACTTTAAAAAAATAATTGGGTGTTACAATAGATCTATATGGTGTGCATGGTGTAGAAATGGCCTTGAAGATCCTCGATCTACGCAAAAATGCAATTATCCCAGTGAACTCAGAAGCATTCTGGGATGTGGCATCAAGATGAGCACAGATGTTATGCTTGGTGCTCATGTCCATCTGTTAGCCATGTTTCTGTAACACAAGCCACATATACGTTAGATTTGTGTAAATGATGACATTTGAGTTTTAAAGAACTTGGTTTATTTTGTTCAGTCATGCAAATGGACAATACGACAGAGTCTTAGTTATAGGATTAAGCTCAGTCGTGCGATTGAGCCTGCGACTGAGCTTAGTCGTATGCTATGCCATGTGGTTGAGCCAGTCATGCGACTAAACTCATACGCATGGTTCATTCGTGCGATTGAGTCATACGCCCAGCTCAATTGTGTGATTGAAGTTCATGAGCACATCCATTCGTATAAAGCTTTGTTCTACACTTTAAATTCAAATCTTGGTCAAAACTTGATGTTTAACGTTGTGGTTAGACTTATTAGTTTCACAGGAACTCAAAATAACACCTAATGTTCTTTAAATCAATGATTATTTCCATTTAAGTGGTTTATATGAGGAGTTTTTAAAAATTATTATTTTTAATGATTTAGGTCTTAGGGTTTGATTAAACTAGGCATTGTTGTTGATTTTGGTCTCACATTACATGTTTATGAAGAGAGTAACAGTTAGTGTCACAATCAATCGGTAAAAGCAATCAAATGAACTTTGAGCAAAGTATCAGTATGTTTGTGCGTATGAAGGGTGAGTGATTAAAGGGTGTTACAAATACGACCAACTCCCCTCTATTTATAGTAAGTCAACATTCATTCGTGCGACAAGGCCCATTTGCATGCTTCATTTGTGCGACTGGGGTTCAGTCGTGCGACTGGCTCATACGGTCTCATCCATTCGTGCGATTGGTTCATTCTGGTGATCCAATCGCATGGATTGCTCCATGCTTATGATCCAATCGTGCGACTAGTCCATACTTATGGTTCAATCGTACTATTGGCCCATACTTATGGTCCAATCGTGCGATTGGTCCATACTTATGAGTTTGACCTCACAGACTTTCAAACACTTTAAAACTTTTACCTTTTGATATTGAACATTATGACCGATGACTATCTCAAACATGACCTTTTAATTTTGAAACTGTTTGATCACCTCAGACATGATCCTTTTAATTGTAAACATTTTGGTCACCTCAGACGTGACCCCTTTTGAGTGAGTGATTCATAGATTCCGTCTAGTTATAGAGTCTGACATCTACGTAACAAATTACTAGAAAACAAAATTCTGAAAAACACTTTTAAATTTAAAACAAAACAGGACATATTTTGTATTTTTGATTCGAGATGGAATTAAACCTATTATAGTACATCTAACTGATTTTAGTTCCTTGACATCACAGCTTCAAGTCAATTTTATCATTTCTATAAGATTCATTATGGAATCATACAGGCAAATCAGAATCATTTGGGACATTATAATAAACCATTTTGATGCTAGATTCTTGTTTTGACTGAGAGTCAATAGCAATTTTAGGAATTCATACTAGAGCTATAAGATGCACACAATGATTTTGACTGTTAATAATTGTAGCTCACAATGATTGTCAGTATATTTGTCCACTTAAATACATACATAGATTTTTGACTCACATTGGTGATGAGTTAGGTTTAATTATTTCAACTATCATTTGTGGATCCCACACTTATATGGTAATCAACATTCCTCAGGAGATCTTTGAGCGGTCTACGAGTATATTTCAAGAAGAAACTATTCTAAGAGATTTCAAAGAGATGCCAAGCCTCAGGCCAGTGCCATCTCACAGAGAGAGGTGCAAACAACAATGAATTCTAGAATATTTAGTTTATGCTTATCCTCAGGTCAGAGCTACCGCACAATAGAGAGGCACACAACCTATCTTCTTGATAGAGAATTTATTTTTCTTTCACACAAAACACACCAACAACATAAGTTATTAGCTTGATTGCATTTAGCCTTTTTCCATGTGCTTTGCTCATGTTTATGGTCATCCGCGCACATTTATGGCGTTTATTTTGCTCGTCACCCCTTATTGGAAATGCGTTGATTGTGTTAGCCAGGGATAAGATGGGAACCCACAACAAGTTGAATAACTTAGTTTGAATTTAAAACACCAAAAAGGTCTACTCATCTATTGTGTTGAATCTACCGACACATCATATAGTGAACTAGCAATCTCTAGGTCTACTTTCTCTATGTTACCCCAGTAGCAGACTAGTTTTACTATTATTTTTCCTTTTATTTTGCTTAGACTTATCATACTTATACTTGAATTTTGCATCTTAATCATTTTAAATCTTTTAAAGTCTCAAACAATTTGTTCCCCGTGTACTATTATTTTCCATAAACATTGAATCAGAATCACAGATTTGAATTAATTTCTTTTAGCTAAGCTGCCCTCCTCCTTTTTTTAAGTAAATAAATACTACACTAATTTAATACTAAATTAAACTAATCTCCCCCTAAAACTCTAAAACCGAAAATCTTTTTGTGTATTTGGATTTTTATTAAATAGGAAAATAAATAAAATTAAAGAAAAAAAATAAAACTTGTCGGACTACGCGCTTTCTTCTTCAAGAATCACATCACTTTTCTTTTTCATGCCATTAACCTCTAAAAGAAATAAAAACCTCGGTTTATCAAATGCTTTTGTGTAGAGGTTGGCGCGTTGAAAATCCGTATTAATTTTAACAACATCGAATAAGTGCTTTTCAAAATAGTCACGTATAAAGTGATATTTAATACCGATGTGTTTAGTTTTAGGGTGTTGGACCTTATTATTAGTGACAACAATAGCAGCAGAATTATCAACAAAAATAAGGGTGTTAGAAAATTGCAAACCGTAGTCGCGCATTTACTGTTTAATCCAAATGATTTGCGAAAAACAACTTGCAGCATCAACATATTCAGCTTCACAAGTTGACAGAGCAACTGATATCTGCTTCTTACACTGCCAGGTGACTAACCGTCTAGCAAAGAACAGAAAACCCGCAGATGTTGACTTGTAATTCATCTTGCAACCACCATAGTCCAAGTCACTATATGCGGTAAACTCAAACACATTGTCATGAGGATACCACAACCCGAGTGTTGGAGTACCCTTCAGATAACAAAAAATCGTTTTTACTCCTATTAGATGGCTTACTTTTGGTTTCGCCTGATATCCGGAACAAAGACACGTCGCGTACATGATATCAGTTCGTGAGGCTGTGAGGTACATGAGAGATCCAATCATTCCTCTGTACATGGTGGCATCAACCAGATCACCATTTTCATTCGGCGCCATGTCATGGTTTGTGGCAAGTGGAGTTCCAGCTGCAGAAGCATTCTCCATATGAAACCGACTGAGGATATCGCCTACATACTTGGTCTGATGTAGGAATATTCGCTTTGATGTCTGATCCACCTGTAACCCAGGAAAGAATTTCATCTCCCCCATGGCACTCATCTCAAATTCTGCTTTCATTATAGATTCAAATTCTTTACATAACTCTTTGTTTTTGGAACCAAAGATTATGTCATCAACATAAATCTGTTCCAGGCAGTAAGTCGCCATCTTTTTCTTTGATGAACAGTGTACAGTCAATAACTCCCCTACAAAAACCGTGTTTCACCAGATGAGTTGAGAGTTTCTCATACCATGCTCTAAGTGGTTGATAGAGCCTGTAGAGAGCCTTATTCAGCTTGTAAACTCTGTCCTGATGATAAGGATCCTTAAATCCTTCGAGTTGACTGACATAAACTCTCTCACGGATTTTTCCATTAAGGAACACACTCTTGACATCTACTTGATAGACTTTGATCTTCATGTGGATGCATAAGCTAGAAATATACGTATTGCTTCCATCCTTGCCACTGGTGCAAACACTTCATTGTAATCTATGCCTTCGATTTGTCAAAATCCTTGAACTACAAGCCGGGCCTTATTCCTGATTATTACCCCTTGGTCATCTTTCTTGCATTTCAGTACCCATTTAGTGCCAATCACCTTAGCACCTTTTGGTTTGTCCACAAGGGTCCACACTCCTAACTTCTTAAACTGTTGGAGTTCTTCTTGCATCGCACTAACCCATGCCTCATCATTTAATGCTTCACTAACATATTTTGGCTCAAATTAGGACATACAACATTGATATGCTCCATCGTGAAGGTATGCCTTTTCCATAATCGAGGCATAATCAGCTGAGTACAGCTGATTTCTGTTCTGCACTGCTGATCTAACATCCCCAATGACATTGTCCAAGGGATGATAAGCATTTATCTATGATCCGGGAGTTGTTGAAACAGCCACCTCATTATCCAGATTGTTAAACTCAGGTTCATGATTTGTAGCTGTTGGAGTATGAGGTTCTGAAATGTTAGAGGCATCAGGATTTGATGCTTGTGTACTTTTCATTGGTAGGAACGTGTTCCTCCTTGTCCTCATTAGTAGTTTCAACTGTCTCATCATCAGATGAAGACTCATTCACTTCAAGGTATCCCCTTGAAGAGTTAGAGGGATTAGCTAATGGACCTGTTGATGTCGAGTCTAGTGGAGGAGTGTTAAGAGCATCGTACATCATTCTAGCAGACAACTCGTCATCAGTATGAGAATGCTGTAGATTGATGGATTAAAAGAAACCATCATAGTCAAAGAAGAATGAGGGTCCTTTCCTAGTTGGGGGAGGTGGTGTATCTTTGAACGTCAATGTTGCACCGCACTTCTACCTGACCTATTGAGTTGTTGTAAACTCTCTTGTCTAGTATGCTAAATCCGAGAAATATCCCTTCTTCTACCTTCTCGCTGAACTTCCCATTTTGAGTCTTGTTCAATAATCTACAAGGTGCGCTAAACGGTTCTAAATACTCCAAATTAGGTTTACGTCACTGGGGTAATTCATAACATGTTTTTCCATGTCACTTGACCACTAAGACTCAATTGATCATGTAACACGCATTTCCACTGCCTCATTCCATAATTGAATAGGTAGTTTTGAGTCAACAAGCATTGTTCTGGCAGTCTCGATCAAACTTCGATTCTTTCTTTCTGCTACGCCGTTTATCTGTGGAGTGTAGGCAGAGGTGAATTGATGAAGAATTCCTCTTTCTCTATGGTAGGCCTCCATCCAGTGATTCTTGAATTCTGTTCCGTTGTCAGATCAAATCTGCCTAACTTTCAGCTAGTAGAGTGATTCTAATTAGTTACCAGATGTTTGAATGATTCAAAGGTTGCTGATTTGGCTTTTAGAAACATCACCCAAGAGAATCTTGAGTAATATCTGTTACAACAAAGCCATAGAGATCTTCTGCAATGCTCTTTGTGCTAACAGGGACAAACAGATCCATGTGCAGAAGCTCAAAAGGCATATCTATAGAGTTAACTTTCTTTGCCTTGTGAGCCTTCTTGGTCTGTTTCCCTTTCTTGCAAGCTATACAGAAGTCTAGAAGTTGGAAGTTCTTAACATTTACACCATTCACTAGATCATTTTGCATCAAGTGATTCATCATTCTAGGATTGATGTGTCCCATTCTCCTATGCCACGAGACCTTGTCTCTCTCAGTTGCCTTTGACAAGAAGCATTGAATTGTGTGATCAGTTATGGATGCTTTTGATAGATCCAAGACATACAAGTCATTATATCTTGAAGCTGACATGAGAACCTTATCCTCCTCAAGCACATAGTCCTTCTTCAACACGTAGCACTTCTTGTTGTCAAAAACAACTATGAATCCTTTATCACAGATCTGGGAAACAGAAAGCAAGTTGTTCTGTAGTTATTGAACGTAGTTGACCTTGTCAAACTTGACTTTCTCATCTCCCATTTCACCTTGTGATGTGATGTATCCTCCTTTGTTCCCAGCAAATGAAACATGCCCCCCTTTGATTTGTATGATGTTGAAAATAAGGTACGAATTCCCTATCTTGTGCCTGAACACCCCACTGCCAATAATCCAGGTGTTAGTGATAGCGTTATAGCGGACACCCTGCATAGTCAAAGAAACTTGTTAGTTCATATTTGGGACCCAAGCCTTAACCGACTTGAGTGACCCAGAGGAATCACACATCATATACTCAACCCATTGTCCTTTAGAGGCTGAGGGCATATCTTTCTTCTTATCATTCTCACTATCAAACCCTATACTTGATTTTTCTTTCCATAAGCCAGTTTTGTGTAGGGCCTGTTTGTGGTAAACAGATGACTGACTTATTGTTTGAACTTTTGGTACACTAACACTCTTAAGTGGACTGTTAGATCTTATTTTAGAAGATCCTGGTTGTGTGTCATAAAGTTCAATTTTCTTTCTGGGTGTCTGATAGTAAGTACAATTTTGAGAAATATGTCCTCGTTTTCCACAACTTTAGCAATGCTTAAACAGACTGAGGAAAACTTTTATGTTTGTTGAGTTTAGTGAAGGTGTGAGGTGTGTCTGGTTTGGTATTTTCGCAACTCTTTTAGATGTAACACCTTTATTAACAAAATTAATTGTTTTGATGTTTTGAACATCTTTAACCTACCTTTTGGTTGGACTTTGATGACTAACATGTGTGTGGTTAACTGGTTTAGTCAGTTTGGGTTCTAAAATGGACTTTGGTGAACCTGACCTTACATTAACCCTTTTAAATGCATCATCTAAGTTCTTAATGGGAATCTTGCCTTTTGTTTTCAAAGTAGCCTCCTTCTGTTTAGTGTTAGATTTCATAGGCTTACCTGTGGAATCAGGATTACTAACTAAAGGAGTAGACACCACATGATCCTTAATTGTAATTAAAAATAGCTCATGTGATGGTGGCACTACTTTGTATCCCAAGCCTTCCCCATTGTTTCGTTCTTTCACTATGTTCTGTACTATGTGAGAAGAACTAGCCCAACTATGTAGTTTTTGTTTTAATGAGTTAACCTCGACTTTCAAACTTGCTTTCTCCTTTTTGGTTTCTTCTAATGAATTTAAATAATACTTTATATCATTGGATTGATTTAAGGCAACAACCTCGGTTTCCCTTAGTTGTTTACCCAACAGTTCTATCTTTACTTTAAAACTGCACTCATTTTGTTTTAATATATGATTTGCTTCAATACAGAGTTGTAAGCCATTTACTAAATTATCATTGTGTTCTAATAACCTAGCAAATTTTAGATCTATGCTTTCTCTAAATTTTTCACATTCAGAACAAGCATGTTTATTTCTTAGTAGATCTAAAGAACTTACCTGTGAGGAGTTAGTTGAATCAGCCATCAATGCAGAGGTAGAATCTTCTGTTATTAGAGATTCTAAACTTGAAGCTCTAAGCTCTTCCTTAACTAAGTGGTTTACCACGTTCAAAGCTTCTTATTTATCTGACATCGCTTGCTCTGCTGCAATCTCATCTTCACTGGCAGACCCCTCATCCAATGCTTCTACACAAGCAATGTTTGATTCTCCAGGTGAGACAAATCAGAAGGACCAGCCTTGTCCTTCATCACCTTGGGTAGTTAGTGCTTTAGTCTCTTTATTTGCAGAACTAGTTCCAACCATGTCTTTGTCTGGACGGTTGATAGTAGGAAATGGGTTACCATTTCCTGTTTTCTTGGGATTCACACTTTCACATTTAAAATGACCCTTTTCACCACAATTGAAGCAGGTGACCTTGGTTTTGTTGAAACCAAAGGTCGTATCTTTTGTGGCTACAAGATTCTAACCTGTCTTCTTAACAAACTTTTTAGCTCGTCTAACTAAACTTGCTAGAGCCCACATGATATCCATCCTCTCCAGCTCGTTCTCATCAACCTGCTTGTAGTCTTCATCTGTAAGTTGGCAATTTCCGATCTTCCCAGCAACCAAACCATAATACGATTGAACCACTGCAACTAGAAGATCCTTGTGCTATTTTGCAACCTCCACTGTGGTATTACCGAGATTCTCGGTCTTCAACTTCATTATATTTGCTTCACGCACTATATATTGGGTAGACGATGACCCAATCATTTCTTGTCCTGAAGCAATGGAGTGAGAAGGAGCCGCGGAACTGGACACAAAAGCTGTTTGAAATGGTGCTCTCGAACCAGTTGGATTAGGAACCGATTTGTAGAGTGATGGATTCTGAACATAAGATCCTTTCTTCGACTTGTATTTCATCCTTAGTTCCTCCTCCCTTAACTTCAAGATGAAGTCATTTATGTCCAATGTAGCAAGTATATCATTCTGTCTTAGGTTGGAAACAAATGAATCCAATTTCTCAGACAAACCATCTACAAAGCTTGAAACTCTATTTTCCATAGATGTCGTTACACCATGAGTTTGCAGCTCACTCATCAGATGGTAGAACATGTCGAAGATGTCATCCAAGGTCTCATTCCCAATTTTGGAAAAGTTATTAAACTCCTTCTTGAGAGCTTTAGCCTTAAGTGCCTTTTGTTAGGATCGTGTATTGAACGAAATACTAACTGATAAACGTGTATACCAACTCAAATAGTGTGGAATCATAGTTGATTGGCGATCCTATCAGTGAGAACGCACGTAGAAACAATTGTAGATTGAATCTAAACGTTAAGAACGATTGGTAATCGATTTAGTGCGATCTATGAACTTGGAACAGGTTCTTAGAAGTCTATGGACAGCTAGGGTATGATTTAGTACGTAAGTATTCGAAGTGTTACGTTTTTCCACGATTTAAGTGGCACTTATAGGTTAGGGTTTCTCATTCGTGCGACTGAACCATTAGCATGGTTTAGTCGTGCGATTGAGTCATGTGGTTGATCCGTTCTCATGACTGAGTGTTCAGTCGTGCGACTGAGTCAATCTCATGTTACAATCATGCGACTGATCCAGTCTCCTGGTTCAGTCGTGCGACTGGTTCATTAGCATGAAGTTGTTCATGCGTATGGTCCATTAGCATGGGCCATTCACATGAGAACTACATATGACTAATTTTAAATATATTTCTCAATCATTTCATTACTAAGATTAATTCAAACAACCACAACCTATATAATTAGTTCAATATGTGTTAATAAATAATAAACATTCATATACTGAAACATTAAACATTAAGATCATTCATCATATAATTTGTTTCATTCAATTTACATATTTCAATTACAGTAAGGACATGACAGACATATTACATTAAGATTGTAAACTAGGTACATATGCATCTACACCTTTAACGTCGCATTTCCATCATACCCCTTCTATAATGCCTCCCACAGCTTTTTGGCCTGCTTGTTCTCAGAAAACTAGTGAAAGATGTCTTTCAGGATTGACTGAGTCAACAGGGCATAGACTTTCTTCTCAACATTGAAGAGTATCTTTTGAGTGTCATTCATCCCTCCTAATGTTAACTTCACACCATTAGCATTGACTGGTGTTGTGTAACCAGCCTCAATGGATGTCTAATGATTGGGATCAACACCATTCAAATAAATCTCAAACCGTTGTTTCCATTGTGGATAGTCATCCAACGTTATAAGCTTCGGTGGTTTGTATGGTTTCCTATCTCATTCTCCAATAGCACAAGATTCTGGATGCGTGAGTCCTTCCCGACCGTAAATGCAGAAAACTAATCTTCAATTTGAAAAATTTTGTACTTGGAGAACAGGAAGTTTCAATCGTGCGAATGAACTATATGTATGGATCACTTGTGCGATTAAAGGGTGCGAATGAATTCAATCGTGCAATTGGATTCAGTCGTGTGAATGGACAATGCGGATGAGTCAATCGTGCGGATGGACAATGCGGATGACTCAATCGTGTAGATAGACAATGCGGATGACTCAATCGTGCGGATGGACAATGTGGATGACTCAATCGAACGGATGGACAATGCGGATGACTCAATCATACGAATGATCTATTCGTGCGACTGAAGTCTGCTGTGTTTGAAAATTTCCGAATTTTGACACTTTGACACGAATTACGATTTATCTAGAAACCCTAATCTGCCGTATGACAAAAAACTTCAACTTTGATGCCTGGAAACGTCGAAAAACACCAGTGGACTCAAAAAGATAACTTTTTTGATTTAAAACATGAGTTTTGACACAGTTCTAATTGAATCATACGCAAAATCAAGAACCAATGCTCTAATATCACTTGTCAGGACCGTGTACGTACGGAATACTAACAGATTTTGCGTTTACACCTATCAAATAATGTGGAATCCTATTTGATTGGCGATCCAATCAGTGAGAACAAATACCCGATCGATATAAGATTGAAACTAAATGTTATGAACGAATAGAGATCAATCAGGAATGATCTATGAAGTTGGACAGGCTTCCTTGGACGTTCTAGACGGCTAGGGTTCATAAGTGTATCAAGTGTTTTGAATTCTCTTTTAATTGTTACGTTTTTCCAAGAATTAAGTTGTATATATAGGTTATGGGTTTCCAATCATACGACTGAACCATTAGCATGGTTCAGTCGTGCGACTGAATCATGCGATTGATCCATACGCACGACTAAAGTTTCAGTCGTGTGACTGAGTCAATCTTATGTCTCAATCGTGCGACTGATCCAGTCTCATGGTTCAGTCATGCGACAGGTCCATAAGCATGATGTATTCATGCGTATGGTCCATTCGCATGAAGACTCATCCGACTAAGTTTGAACATATTTCTCAATCATTATTGACTAAGAACCATGCACAACACCCTCAAACCTATATAGTAAGTTCATTATATGTTAAGACACAATAATACTATGAAATATTAAACATTATAAACAACAACCACATATTATATTTCATTTAACCAATTCATTACATATTTGTAAGACATGAAAGACATTTACATTAAGCTCATAAACTAGGTACACATGTATCTACAAAAATGGACTTCTTCCTTGGAATTCAGGTAAAGCAAATGAAGGAAGGGTTCTTCATCAATCAATACAATTATGTCAATGACATCTTAGAAAGATTTGAAATGAAAGATTGTAAGCCAGCCAATACACCCATACCTAGAAAGCATAACCTATGCCCGGATTCTGAGGGGGAGGATACTGATCAACATCAGTATATGGCAATTATTGGTTCTCTGATGTATCTTACAGCAAGTAGACCTGATATCATGTTTGCCACATGTATTTTTGCAAGATATTAGGATGCTCCAAAGGTGTCTCACCTAGCTGCTGCCAAGAGAATTCTAAGATACCTCAAAGGAGCACCTAAATTAGGTCTCTGGTATCCCAAGAACAACAATTTACTTATGGATACTTTGACAGTGACTACGGTGGCTGCAACAAATTGACAAAAATCAACATCAGGAGGATGTCAATTTCTTGGTGGAAGGATCATTTCATGGCAATGCAAGAAACAATCCTGTGTCTCTACATCAACTGCTGAAGCTGAATACATTGTTGCTGCAAGTTGGTATGCTTAGGTGATGTGGATTCAAAACTAGATGTTAGATTACGGATTCAACTTCATGAGCACTCCTATCCCCATTGACAATAACAGTTCTATCTCTATTACTGAAAACCCGGTGAAGCACTCCAAGGCAAAGCATATTGATATCAGGTATCATTTCATTAGAGATATTCATGAGAAAAATCTAATCAAGCTTATCAAAGTTGATTCAAATGAAAAATATGCTAATCTGTTCACCAAAGCTTTTGATGAACAGAGATTTAAGTATCTCATTACAACTATTGGGATGATAAACATTGATTAGCTCACCTTTTTTGTAACCCTTTTTGAAAATGTAATGTCTTATGTCAATGCAATCTAAGCATGGTTACAAAAGGTCTCTCCCTGAAATATTCTAAGTATAAATTCTTCCGAAGATGTATTAATCCTCGAAAGATGTTTTACATATCTTTCGAAGCAAAATTCATCCAAGGATAGATTTTCTTCTCGGAAGAGTTTTTAGTCTAGGAAAAAGTGATTGATTACATATCAGATCTACTTCCAAAGAAGATTTGGACAACACTTACATACAAATGGGATATGGTGGAGACGTCAGCAGGTCCACTGTCTACAAGTTCAACTTTTCTTACAACTGGAAGTTCCTGCTGCATGTCATTCTTCATTGTCTGTCCAACAAATCTGGGGGATGGGATCAAATCCCATATGAACTAGGATGCCTAGTTCATGGAATGGTGAGAGGCCTCAGATTTAACTACTTAAGATTTGTGCTGACCAATATTACGGGAAATCTCCAGCGGGAAACATTCTTTATGTATCCCAAGATTTCTCTCGCACATTAGCAACTGTGAGCTGGACTAGAGTCAGCTTGTCTGTGCAGCTACTCTGAGTGTCCCTCAAATGTTGCCAACCATCTTCAAGATTTTGAAGAAGGTATCGGCCAACTTCACTCGAAGGTACAATTCTATGCTTCGAGGTATCACTGAGCAAACAGCTCCTGGTGACATCCCTGTTCACTCCACAGATGATAAACCCACACTAGCAACTGCCCCCACACTACCAACTGTGCCTTCTCACCCCATCACCATTACATACCAAAGACACCCAAAACAAACCCTTGTTCAATCTAATCTGATTGAACAAGTTCCTCGTGTTCAATCCAAAAAGAGTAGAGTGGAACATTGGGCTCCCACTCAGTCTAAGGTCTCACCATCCCTCATATTTGACCTCAATATGGTTCTTGAGTCTCCTCAATCTCAAACCCATGAGCCCGAAACCCAGGCTGAAAGCCCTCAGGGTGAGTATCTGTACTCCTCTGAGCAACCACAAAGGGACAGCCACACCAGAGGCTCAATGCCTGTAGATATTGATCAAGGTCCCGGGTCAGTAGGTTTAACCTCTTTATCTTTCACTAAGCTTCTTTTCAAAACTGATGAAGAGATTATGTCACTTGTAAGGCCCCGTTCCTGGGAAGCCTCACAGTTGGTTAATCAAAGCATATAATCATTTTAATAATAAAACAACGCAGCGGAAATAATTAGACATTCATTAAAAACTTGGAAATCATATTGTACTCATACAGTTGTCCTTCATTTGTAAATAAAACATAGTACTTTTTCTTAAATTACAATAAAAGATTTCGTAAACATGAATGCCATTCATTTTCTCCAAGTAGCTCCCTTGTTCCATCCTCTGCATCAACATTTACCTACCAACTATTATTCATAAAAGTCAGCTTTGCTGAGTGAGTTCTAGTTTAGCTAAGTAAAAAAATATAAACTTTATCCTTCATATAATGACCACACATACATCATAATACATAACATTTGCATCTTAATAAGCATGTTCATTATCTTTCATTCTTTCATATCTTTCACTTCATCATAAATGAGATTGCACAAAGCAAGAGCTCCATGTTGATCGACAACAAATGTCGATCCCTATGAGTACACATCATCATGGTAGCTAACCCCTAACAGTTGATCCACACTGCAATGCACATAGCCCGCTCATGAATATGGATCAATCATCATACACTAGACTCATGTAAGTGAAGTCTATCATAGTGCTTGCAAGACTTTTCATCATCAAAAGGGCTCGAGGGTAACATTCATTAAGTTTCACTTTTCATTAATATCATCTTCCACTTTAATATATAATACTTAAACTTATTAAGTACACAGCCTGCCAAGTACTAGTTATCATAAAACATAACCGACCCTCCGCGGGACAGCGGGGGTTCAGAGGTGGTAGCCCTTGACAACGGTGTTGATACATATATGTACCTAGATCCTGATCTGAATGTAATATGTCTTACACTTGTGAATGATTTGATACTTAATGAAATATTAATGGTTGATTGTGTTTATTATGTTTAATATTTCATTAATGAATTGTTTAACGTATAATGACTTTACAGGTTTATAATTGTTTAATGTTATATCTATTTATATTATGTAATGATACACGCATATATGAACATGTTATATAGGCTTACAGTTGTTAGACATGTTCTGAATCATAAAAGGTTCAAGAATGTGTTTAACTAAGTAATCTGATTCAGTC
>BJCM01265034.1:0-11127 GCA_018326385.1 Flaveria bidentis
TGTTAGATGTCACTATCAGGTGACATCTGTTGACGTCACATTCCTCTATAAAAGGAATGTTGACCTAATGTACATGCCGAAGCTTATGAATGAATGAAAAAATTATCTTTTGCAGAAAACTTTCTCTCTCTATAACCGTCACTGCTTGATTGAATATTCATCTTATTCTTGCTTAAATTTCGTCTAATTCTAGTACTATTCCGCTGCAAATCATAACCTAATTGATCAAACTATATCTTAGATCCTTACATTTGTGGAATAGGAGGATCTTGTTCAATCAGAGTAGATTGAACAAGGGTTAGTTTGGGGTGTCTTTGGTAAGTGATGATGATAGGGTGAGAAGGTGTACTTGGTAGTGTGGGGGCAGTTGCTGGTGTGGGTTCATCACCTATGGGGTGAGCAGGGATGTCACTAGGAGCTATTTGCTCAGTCATACCTGGAAGCAGAGAAATGTACTTTCTAGTGAAGTTAGTGGATACCTTCTTCAAAGTCTTGAAGATGGTTGGCCTCATTTAAGGGACACTTAGAGCAGCTGCACAGAGAAGCTGACTTTGGTCCAACTCACAATTGATAATGTGCTGGAGAAATTTGGGATACATAAAGAATGTGTCCCTTTGGAGATTTCCCATAAGATTGGTCAACACAAATCTTAAGTAGTTGAATCTAAGGCCTTTCCCTATTCCATGAACTAGGCACCTTAGTTCATATGGGATTTAATCCCATCCCTTAGATTTTTTGGACAGACAGTGAAGAATGACATGCAGCAGGAACTTCCAGTTGTAAGAAAAGTTGAACTTGTAGACAGTGGACCTGCTGACGTCTCCACCATATCCCATTTGTATGTAAGTGTTGTGCAAATCAGATTTGGGGAACTCTGTGGAGGCACCTTCATCATGAAGCTCAAGATGCTCCCTGATGATTTACTCAGTAATGACCAAATTTTGCCCATAAATGCTCGATTGAATTACACGAATCCCATATAGGGTTTCAATCTGATAGTTATCCAAAAATTCAGCCAAATGATTGGAGTACACAGTGGGATTAACAGTCAGGGCAGTGTAATAGGATGATTGGGTGAAAAAGGAGATGATTTCAAAGAAGTCAGCATCTCTTAAGGAATCAAGAAGTGCGACTTGATTGTGCTACAGCATCTCTTGAGGAATCAAGAAGTGTGAGTTGATTGTACTAAGGGTTAAGTGCCATTTATGAAAGGTAAAGGTGAATGAGTTTGAGCTTGGGTAAATTGAGAGTGAAGGAAGCTTTTAGGGCAGTAAAAATGAGGTAAGAAGATGAAAGTGAATAGTCGGTATTATTTAAAAGAGGGTGAAATGGCGGTAGAGGTGGTTTGGATAAGATGATATGATGTTTTAGTGGGAGATTTGATAGGGACGGTAAGGTTTTAGTTCAGTTAAATAATCCGACATCATTAACAAAGTCTTTTCTTTTTAAAGTGTGGGGCCTAAAATATTTCCGTTACACAGTAAAATCTTTCTTCCAAATATATATCATTTTTGAAGGTAATTTGTCTTCCGAAGTCAACTCTTACTTCTGAAGGTAAAGCTTTGCTTCCGAGAGTAAAGATTGCTTTCTGAATGGAGAGTTTTATAAGCTTCGGAAGTAGATCTGATATGTAACCAATCGCTTCTTCTGAGACTAAAAACTCTTCCAAGAAGAAAATTATCCTTGGAGAAATTTTTCATCGGAAGATATGTAAAATATCTTCCGAGGGTTATTTCCTCTTCGGAAGAATATATACTTAGAGAATATTTCAGAGAAAGACCTTTTGTAACAGGGCTTAGATTGTATTGACATAAGACATTACATTTTCAAAAAGGTTTTCAAAAGAGGTGAGCTAATCAATGTTTATCATCCCAATAGTTGTAATGAGACACTTATATCTTTGTTTATTAAAAGATTTGGTGAACAGATTAGCATATTGTTCATTTGAATCAACTTTAATTAGCTTGATTAGGTTTTTCTCATGAATATCTCTAATAAAATGATACCTGATATCAATACGCTTTGTCTTGGAGTGCTTCACTGGATTTTCAGTGATAGAGATAGCACTGTTGTTGTCAATATGGATAGGAGTGCTCATAAAGTCGAATCCATAGTCTAACATCTGGTTCCAAATCCATAGCAGTTGAGCACAACAACTTGCAACAGAAATGTATTCAGCTTCAGTAGTTGATGTAGAAACATAGGATTGTTTCTTGTATTGTCATGAGATGATCCTTCCACCAAGAAATTGACATCCTCCTAATGTTGATTTCTTGTCAATGTTGCAGCCACCGTAGTCGCTGTCAGAGTATCCATAAAGATTAAAATTGTTGTTCCTGGGATACCAGAGACCTAACTAGGTGCTCCTTTGAGGTATCTAAGGATTCTCTTGGTAGCAGCTATGTGAGACACCTTTGGAGCAGCTTGATACCTTGCACAAATACATGTGGCAAACATGATATCAGGTCTACTTGTTATGAGATACATCAGAGAACCAATAATTGCCCTATACTGATGTTGATCAGTATCCTCCCTCTTAGAATAAGGGCATAAATTATGGTTTCTGGGTATGGGTGTCTTGGCTGGCTTACAATATTTCATTTCAATATTTTCTAAGATGTCATTGACATACTTGGATTGATTGATGAAGAACCCTTCCTTCATTTGCTTCAATTGAATTCTAACGAAAAAGTCTATTTTTCCCATGGAACTCATCTCAAACTTCTTCTTCATAATGCTTTCAAAGTCTTTACACATTTGGTCATTTGAAGAACCAAATATGATGTCATCAACATAGACTTGAACAAGCAAAATATCCGTTCTAGACTTCCTTATAAAGAGAGTCTCATCAATGGTACCTCTGGTGTAACCATTCTTCAGAAGAAACTGAGACAAAGTCTCATACCACAGTCTTGGTGCTTGGTGCAGCCCATATAGAGCTTTATCCAATTTGCACACGTAGTTGGGGTGTTGTGGGTCTTCAAATCCTGGAGGTTGGCGCACATAGACTTCCCTGTCTATATCCCCATATAGAAAGGCACACTTCACATCAAGTTGGTAGACAATGAAATTCTTGGATACAGCATAAGCAAGGAAGATCCTAACTGCCTCAAGTCTTGCAACAGATGCAAAGACATCAGTATAATCGATTCCTTCCTCTTAGGTGTATCCTTGAACCACCAGTCTTACCTTGTTCTTGATAATAAAGCCTCTGTCGTCTCTCTTGTTTCTAAAAACCCATGTGGTGCCTATAGGTACTTGACCAGATGGTAGTGGACATAGGTTCCAAACCTTTTGTCTTTTGAATTGAAGCAGCTCCTCTTGCATCAATTCAACCCAGCTACTATCTTTCAAGGAATCTTCTACCTTATTGGGTTCCATCTGAGATAGGAAGCATGAGTATAGGCATACATTCCTATTATGAGTCTGTCCTCTTGTTCTCACACCTTCAGAGACATCCCCTATGATGTTCTCAGCTGGATGAGTGTTATGAATCCGTAGACAATGAATTACTTCTAACTACAAAGATAGATCCAGATTGGGCATATTTTGCTCAGGAGCTAGAACACTTTGTCCAGTTGTTGTTTCAAGTTCATTCAATGTGGACTGATTGAATGAAAGAGAAACATCATCATTTGTTGTCTGTGAAATAGCATTAATAGTTGTATGTTCCTCCAAAATGCTACTTCCATCAGCTTGGTGTTGTGCAGGGTCACCTTATGAACTTAGAGGAACAACAGGTGATTCACTGGTTGAAGCTCCACTATTCCTTAAGATGGTTATACTGTCAGATCTGCCAATAGCAAAAGCTTGATTTGTTGTAGCTCTTGGAGAAATTGGAATAGGTCTGGGTAACTCAAATAATTGGGTATATTTTTAATTTCCTTGAGTACTTGTTCCAGCTGAAACATTCTTACAAGATGGTTTAGAATAGTTTGGAAACAATTCTAAATCGAAAATCTAATCAGGTCCATTCCCCCTAACAAAAGGAGTGTGCTCATTAACAACTATGTTGGATGATTCCTCAAATTGTTGATTCTTGATGTTGTATACTCTATAAGCTTTAGAGCTAGAAGAGTATCCAACAAAGACAACATCATCTGACTTTTCAGCAAATTTAGCCAAATTGTCCTTTGTGTTAAGTATGGTACACCTGCTGCCAAAGGACCTTAGAAAGCGAATGAACGGTGGCCTCTTGCTCCATAGCTCATAGGGGGTTTTTCCATGTGGCTTAACTACAAGAACTCTTTTCTACACATAGCATGCAGTGCTGACTGCCTCTGCCCATAATGTTAGAGGTAGTTTGGAATCAGCTAACATAGTTCGAGCAGCCTCAATAAGTGTCATGTTCCTACTCTCAGCAACACTATTTTGTTAAGGAGTTCTGGGAGCACTATATTGTCTGGCAATCCCTTTTGAGTTATAGAATGAGTCAAGAACGAAGTAATTAAACTTAGTCCTTTGATCACTTCTAATTATCTTAACCTTGTGATCAATTTGATTTTCTATTATAAGAATAAAAGATTTTAATGTTTTAGCAGTTTCATCTTTAGATCTTAAAAAGAATACCCATGTAAATCTTGTAAAATCATCAACAATCACAAGGCAGTATGATTTCCTTCCAATGCTCATTATACTTATGGGACCAAATAGATACATGTGCAATAAGTATAATGGAGTGATGATGGAGTTAACACTTTTGGATTTGTGAGATGTCCTGTGCTACTTCCCTTTCAAGCATGCAACATAGTTATCTTTGCAGAAAAATTCCTTGTTAGGCAAACCATGTACCAAGTTATTTTTAGCCAATTTATTCATTATCTTAAAATTTACATGACACATACGTTTATGCCAAAGTGTTGACTCATCACTATCAGATTTGAAAAGAAGGCATGATACTTCACCCATTGGGGAAGCATTGTTCATATCTAGCTTGTACATATCCCCTTTCCTTGGAGATCTAAGAAGCACTAGTTCTGGAGGAATTGTCATCCCTGGTTTGAGGATAATGCACTCATGTTCTATGAAAGCAGTACTAGATCATCAAAGCAGTACTAAAAATCACTAGAGTGTCCATTTCTTGAGATAAAGGCATAGTGTCCTGAAAAGGACCATGCTGAGCCTGTTGAGACCTTGGAGTCTCAAGAAAGGTAATGTATGGTCCAGATGAGCAGGATGGCTGCTGGTTGTAAGTCAGGTACTGTTGAGGTTGAGTGGGCCCTGAGCCTTCAGCAACCATTAAAGCGTTGCTAGCAGGAAGACTCAGGGGTCTGCTTGTCTGATGGCCTCTCTTGCTCTCCATCTCTAGGCGGTATACATCAAGGATGCCATAGAGTTCAATCATTATGAGGGTGTTCAGATTTTCTGTTCTCTTGATAGAGACATAGTAGAACGTCCACTCATTAGGGAGTGCACTCATGAACTTTCTTGTGAGGTCTCTAAGTTCAGAAGTAATTCTCACAGACTGAAAGGAAGAAATAAGATCCATGTACCTGAAGTATAGCTGGTTGGGGGTCTCTCCAGCAATGTAGGTGAAGTTCTCAAACTGCTGCTTTAGTGAGTCCTTCTTGGAGTCATTTTAGTTGGAGTACATTTGCGCAAGTGCATCAAACAATTCTTTGGCTAACTTGCAGTGCCCAAACCCCACCATGATGGAGTTGGGTATTGTAGTCATAAGAATAGTCATTGCATTGTTGTCAACATCCATCTTCTTCCGGTCCTCATCAGAGTAGTCTTCAACAACCTTATCTATCATAGAACTGTTTCCACCAGGTGCTGCCAACTTGGGTTTATACGGCCCATTGATAATAGAATACCGCATCTTGTTGTCTTGATATCTGATGAAGCCTTCCATGCGTCTGCTCCATGACCTGAAGTTTTCAAGTGTAATAATGGGAGCTTTAGTCATGGTTCCCATCTCTACTTCAGATTTGTTGAGGGCCATTTTGAGTGAGTTATAAGGAGGAGTGAAAAACAGGTGCATTTGGATGATAAGATCTCACAATCAAGAACCAAAAAGCTCTGATACCAATTGTAGGATCAGTTTATGTCACTAAACACTTGGTTTTTCTCTAAAACTCACTTAACCTACACTCGGATGAAGCAAAGTCTCTAAGAGTTGATAATAATATAATAAGTAACAATAAATAGAAAAAGATAATTTTCAAGGTACTTGCATATATTGCTTCTCAACTCAAAGTGTTATAAGACTCTTACAAGCATATGACATGAGTTACAATGAGAAACTATATATAATACTACCTACAGTTGGATATACTTTGATACCAGCTAGAATCCTCTAACTAAAGAAAATACTAAAAAGCTATAGTTTAAGGTATCTTAGATAATGTCTTATCTAAGATAAGGTAGTCATGACATGACCATGACTTACCTTTTGTCACCAACTAAAGTTGGCAACTATGCTATCTACTAAAGGTAAACAGTGGAATAAAGTATGGTCAACTACATGGGTTTTGAGAAAGCGCCATGCAGCATATCAGAGGTCTGCAGCGGAGTGTCAGAGACACCATACTTATGTCCACTGGTTCATAGAAGTGTCTTCCGAAGGGTAGTTGGCTTCGGAAGAACAAGTTCTTCTGAAGCCACTTATACTTCGGAAGAGGCTACTTCTTCCGAGGCTTAAGGACGTCTTCTTTTCATCATACTTCAGAAGTTGTCTGCTTATCTTTTCTTCTTAAACTTGATCTTCGGAAGTGAGTACTTTGATTTCGGAAGTAGAGTTTGTCTTCGGAAGTTGATCTTTCACTTTGTCTTATGTTAGGATCGTGTACGTATGGATTACTAACGGATAATGCGTGAAACCAGATCAAATAGTGTGAAATCCTATTTAATTGGTGATCCAATCAGTGAGAACGCAATTTCGATCAATCTAATGATTAATGAAACATTAAGAACAATTAGAACACAATCAACTGCGAACTATGAAGTTGGAACAGGCTCTCTGGAGTCTCTGGACGGCTAGGGCACGAATATATGTCAAAAGTCTTGAAGTGTTGCGTTTTTCCACAAATTAGGTTGTATTTATAGATTAGGGTTTTTCAATCATACGACTGAACCATTATCATGGTTCAGTCGAGCGACTGAATCATGCGATTGATTCATACGCACGAATTAACGTTCAGTCGTGCAACTGAGTCAATCTCATGTCTCAATCGTGCGATTGATCCAGTCTCCTAGTTCAGTCATGCGACTGGTCCATTAGCATGAAGTATTCATGCGTATGGTCCATTAGCATGGTCCATTCGCATGAAGACTTCATACGATTAAGTTTGAACACATTTCTTAATCATTATTGACTAAGAACTATGCACAATAACCTCAAACCTATATAGTTAGTTCAATATACTTTGTCACACAATAAACAATGAAACATTAAACATTATAATCATCGGTCATATATTGTATTCCATTCAATTCATCCATTACATATATTTAAGACATGACAGACATTTTACATTAAGCTCCTAAACAAGGTACATATGTATCAACAAACTCCCCCTTGGACCTAGTTTACATTAGCGTCTGACATTCTTCATTAGCTCCTCAAATCTCTTGTACTTCTCCTCTCTAGTAACTCCTGTGTGTATTTCAAATGCAAATCAGAGTCGTATAACATTCTAGAACTGGAGGGCTTGTACAATATCTTGCGAGTCATAGAATAGTGGCCATTTGTACAATGTATAGACATCTTCTACAGACAAGTTTGTTAGCCACATAGGGTCGAATGCTCGGATAGTTTCCATTTTTCCTGCTTGATTTAGCACTATGACCGCTTCGCATGTTCTCCAATCATAATACCACCATTTGAAGTGTGGAGTGAAGTCCTGTGGCATTTCCCATAAGGGAATCTTGGACATTGTTCGCGGAGGACTCCACTTCAGCATCACTTTAGGCTTCCCAGAAATGGGATCTACTTCAGACCTATGAGTGTACCTCTTTGGTTGTTGAGGTTTGAAGTTCACCCATCTGGTGTGGTATTGTTTCCTTAGAGCAGCCTCAAACCAGCCTGACACTTTTCTCGGATAAGCATATAACAGATTTAGGCGTGCCAGCTGGTTGAGCTCAAAACTAGGGAGAGTCTTCAGATCATGTGGATATCTGAAGTACCCTATTCCCTTCTCTCTCTTAACAGCATAGACGTTAAGATCCTTAAAATATGCCCATGCAATAATCTTGCTAGACACCTTTAGATGCTTCTTGACCTTGTAGAGCTTGGTGTAGGCATTTTCCTTTTGAGCTGTGCGTTGGGCTCGTATCTTAGCAAAACAAGCTGCCCATTCAGCCTTCTTTATATCAACTTCAGCGTCCGAGGCTTGGGCTTGGCTTTCATTCTTCTCTATTTCCTTTTCAATCTCATCCAGATTGTCCAACGTAACACTGTCGTGAGTGTCACCCAAGTCGGGGATCAAATTGCCCTCTCGGTCAGTGTACTCTAGATAGTGTTCGACTGTTACATCCTTAATCTCTATTTCATCTATGTTCTTTAGCTTGTCATCACTCATAATATCAACCTTTGGAGCGTCTTTGAAAAGCTCATCTAGATTTAGCCTAAACATCTCCGCAAGTTGCTCATCAGTCAGGTCGTGTATTATTTCTCCTTCTTCGGGAGTGTAGTTCACCGACCTTTTGACAATCCCTTGCAAATCAAGAATGATGGTGAACTGAGACTTAATTTGCTGTAGGGGAGCAACATCATATTCATCTTGCTGAGATGTTTGATTTTTGTCCTTATCCATCAGTTCTTCAACATCAGGGGCTGAGGATGATGCTCCTTGGTCTTGTGCTTTCTTTGTCCTCCTTTCTTGACCTTGAGCTGAGGCTGATGCAGCTGCATCACCTTCTTCATCGTCATATCCTCTCTTCTTTCCCCTTGACCCTTCATCATCACTATCATATTCGTCATCACCATCATCTTCATCATCATCTTCTCCATCACCTTCTCTGATCTTCAAAGGCTCATCTTCTGATCATTTAAGTCTGAGCATGATCTACTTGTTTTTGGCCTCCAACTCCTCAATCCTCTTAACTAATTGATCATTTTGCTCCTGAAGTTAGGTAATCTGCTAAGCTTGTTGGGTAATCTGTTGTGCTTGAGCAGCATTGAGTTCCACAAGCTAACTTAGTTGTGTAGCTCTTTGCTCATCAGCAGCTAACAGCTTCAGCACCATCCAGTTTAGTGCAACTAGTTGTTCCCCTACCCTAATGAAGGGTAGAGTGGATCCGGTGGTGGAGGTAGAGTGGGTTTAGGGTCTTGCTTGGTGGCTGGTGGTGGTAGTGGTGGATGTGGTGAATATGGGTGGTGGGATAGGAGTGGATGGTGAAAGGGTGGTTGTAGTAGTGGTGCTTGGGAGTGTAGTAGTAGTTGTGAGTGGTGTGGTAGTCATGGTATATGTGGCAGTGGTGGTGGTTGTGGTAGTGGTGGTAGTAATGGTGGGTGGTGTGGTAGTCATGGTAGATGTGGCAGTGGTGGTGGATGTGGCAGTGGTGGTGGTTGTAGTGGTGATCAAAGTAAATCTAGGCCTCTTACCCTTTTTGCCATAAGGGTGAGCAATCCTCTTCTTCCTGGAGCCCGTAGAGATAGAAGCTCCCTCTTGGCTGTTGGGCTAGTTCGAGATGTACAAAGGATCTGGGGCATTAGTATCGTCACCCCTAGACTCAGCCGGGCATCCACCAACCGCCCTGAGCCCTCTCTCCGTGGCTACGACCCGGCTTCCCACCATCCGTACCAATGGCTCCTCGTTCGACTCCTCCTCCTTATCAGGACGGAAGTCTTGGTGGAATGGAGCCGGCTCGGATGCACCCGAACCCTCACCTCCTTGACCATCACCATGGTCATTATCTTCATCTGAGTCATCAGTGGGTAGCTCAATAGGCTCTACATCGGAATCACTGTCGTCGTGACGCCACTTCCTCCTAGTGGGTGCCACATACTCAGCATTGGCCAGATGCCCAAACAATCTCCTAACAGGGGGCTTTACCTGCTTCCCCTAAACACCTTCATCCTGCCTAGAGTGGTGTTATCCATCACCTCTAGCATCACTACATCGTCCTTCTCCTTGGGTAGTAAGGGGAGCTTCTCATCAATGATCATCTGCAAGAACCTTGGATACATGCAGAAGCTCTCCTTACCCTTTGCCTTAAGGTTCTCGATCATGTACATGAAAATCATATTGGAGAAGCTGAAGGGGTGATTCCGCACCAGTGCCACGTAGGCATTCTGGATTTGGTCAGAGAGATCATCGAATCCACCCCTCTATGAAGCAATTCACTTGAGAATGACGTGTGCTAAGTACTTGAACTGGGGACACAAGTTGCTTTTGTTCAGCACACCTGCGTTGATGTCCCCAGTGTACTTCATCCTGAGAAAACATCCCCTTACAGTCAGAGGGTGTAACCTGGTTGCGTGAGCAGCATTATCACCCAGGTCCAGAACACGTCAAAGGTTTGCTGCTTTCACCTCTATCTCTTGCCCAAAAATGGTGCTCCGAATGCAGTAGGGCTTAGTAGATCTATCAACTGATGCACCCTCCCAGAAGGTGTGTTGTATAGACCGGTAGGGTGTGCAAGGAGTAGATATGGCTCTGTAGATCCTTGATCATCTCAGAAATGCAATGATACCCACAAAGTCAGCAGCTTTCCTAGTGGAAGCATCTAGATACGCATAGATGTTGTGCTTGGTGTTGATGATCCATATCTCTGTCATGTTTCTGTAACACACGACACATAAACATTAGAATTGTCCATAACAGAAACTGTTGAAACTTAAACTCTTTTGAAATCATTCTAGTTCAATAGTGCGATTGTGTGACATCCGTCACCGAAGGTCCGTCTATTGACGTATTTCTGTCATCTTTTCGTTAATCTGTCATTCCTCACCTTTATGATTTACCTGTGTGGATACGCTTATGCTTTGCCATTACATAACTATTATTTAAAAACCTTGTCCATATTACTATCATCACCATAAAACGCACCGTTTATATATATTATTATTATAAATAAAACCGTTTCAAGTATCAAAAACCATTAATTACATTTTTGTCATTAAAATAACGAGTCTAATTAATATCGTTTTCAACCGAAACAAATTTGGAAACCCGAGAGCTA
>BJCM01265037.1:0-39614 GCA_018326385.1 Flaveria bidentis
AAATCTTCAGTAATTGTTATGGTTTTCTAAAATTAATGGTATGTTAGGAAAGAACTTGATCAACTCTCTTTTTAACATTAAGTTATGTTTTCAGAAATCATATGTGAAATACGTCACAAAAGATTTACCTATATTACTAGGGCTTTGATCTAAACAGTAAAACTCAACCTGACGTGATCCTAGTCACTACGGCAGCAGGATAGACGAGAAATCATGCTAGCTCATCTTTATAAACATTAACACAATTACATTAATCCATATCTTTAAATTACACCACCAATTCATCATGGTTACATAAATGGAGTCTAATTAGGATGATAACTTTTATTCTCTGGTTTTAAATCCAAACGCTTCAAATCTTAGTTTACTTTTGTTTTATCATTGTTGTTAAACCCTAAAAATCCTTCCAATGCAACTTATCATTTTCTTTAACAAAAACCAATTCTGATAGTCAAATCGTCAAGTTTGTTGAGTAGGCTAGGTGTGTCCATGGATTGATACTCAGTTATTACCAACACTATATTACCACATGATAGGTACACTTGACTTTTGTGTGTGTGGTTTAGTATTAGTAATAACCTATTAAAACTGAATATGTGTGATAAATCTTTATTAAAATATATATACTATCCGCACCCATCACTTCTCGTCAATGATCATCTGTAAAAACCTTGGGTACATGCACAAGCCTTACTTGCCCTTTGCCTCAATGTTCTCTATCATGTAGAAGAATAGCATATGGGAGAGACGAAACGGGTGGTTCAGCACCAGAGCAACATATGCATTCTGGATTTAATCTGACATCTCATCGAATCCTCCTCTACTTGACGCTATGCACTTGAGGATGACATGAGTCGAGTACTTGAATTGGGGGCACAAGTTGCTCTTGTTGAGCACACCTTCATTGATGTCCCGAGTGTACTTCATCCGAAGAAAGAAACCTCGAACAGTCAAAGGGTGTAGCTTTGTTAGGTGGGCACCATCCTCACCCAGATCTAGGACTCCCCTTAGATCGTCTGCAGTAAACCTAATCTCCTATCCGAAGATCGAGCTCCGAATACTGTGGGGCTTAGAGGACCTGTCAACCGATGCACCTTCCTAGAAGGTCTGCTGTGCAGATTGGTAGGGTGTCAGGGAACAGAGATCGCCTTGTAGATCCTTGATCTATATAGAAAGGCTATAATCCCAGCAAACTCAGCGGCGTTCCTGGAGGTAGCATCAAGATGAGCACATATATTGTGCTTGGTACTCATCGTCCATCTATTAGCCATGTTTTTGTAACACAAGAAACATATACATTAGAGTAGTGTATAGGAGATGACAGTTGAAACTTAAACTTTTTTTCATCAAACTAGTTCAATCGTGCGATTAAACCATACGACTGAGTTCAGTCGTGCGATTGAGCCTGTGGTTAAGTTCAATCATGTGATTGAGTCTGCGACTGAACTTAGTTGTATGTTAAGCCATGCGGTTGAGTCAATCGTGCGACTGAGTCACCGATTGATTCATTCGTGTGATTGAATCGTGCGCCTAGCTTAATTGTGTGACTGAGGTTCATACGGAGTGTCCATTCGCATATTGCTCTTTTCGACACTCCAATATTTGAATCTTTTTCAAAACATTATATTAGACTTCGTGTTTAGACTCATTAGATTCGCTGGGACTCTAAATAGCACCTAGTGTCCTTTAAATCAACGATTATGTCCATTTAAGTGGTCTATTTTGAAGAGTTATTCTCATTTCTTGATTTTAACCAATTAGGACATTTAGGGTTTGTTAAGATCATTCATTTGGATCGTTTTTAGTCTCACATCACCTGTAGATGAGTTGGACAACAGTTAGAATCACTGTCAACAAGTAATCACAATAATAGAAATTTGTTCAGAGTGTTTGCATATGAGAGGTTTTTTTAGAGCTTTGAAGGGTGGTATGGAATGCAACAGACTAACCCCTCTATTTACACTATTTTAATGTTCAGTCGTGCGACTGGACCCATACGCATGCTTCATTCGTGCGACTGGGGTTCAGTCGTGCGACTGGCTTAGACTCTATCATCCAGTCGTGCGATTGGTTCATCCTTGTGGTCTAATCGCATGGTTGCCCGATACTCATGGTCCAATCGTGTGACTGGCTCATACTTATGGTCCAATCATGCGATTGGCTCATACTTATGTTCCAATCATGCGATTGGCTCATACTTATGATCTAATCGTGCGATTGGCTCATACTTATGGTTTTGACCTCATACTCTTTCAAACACTTAAACTTTTACCAGTTGATATATAACATTATGAGCATCGATCATCTCAAACATGACCTTTTAATTTGAAGCCGTTTAATCACCTTAGACATCATCCTTTTAATTTAAAACAGATTGGTCACCTCAGATGTGACCACTTTTAGTGAATGATTCAGAGAGTTCATCTAGTTGTATAGTCCGACTTTTACGTAACAAAAAACTAGAAAACATAAAAAAACTAGAAATTAAACCAAAACAAGACATATTTTTGTGTTTTGTAGGTTTGAGACGGATTGAAACCTTTTAGAAAACGTCTAGCATATTTTTCTTCTTGGACAGAACAACTTCAAGTTAATTTGATCATTTCTGGAAAGATTCGTTATGGAATCATACAGGTATATCATAATCATTTAGGATATTTTAATAAAACATTTTGATGCTAGATTCTTGTTTTGATCGAGAGTTAAAAGCACTTTCAGGAAATCATACTAGAGCTATAAGATACACACAATGATGATTGTCAGTATATTTGTAGACTTAAATCCATACACAGATTTTTTACTCACATTGGTGATGAGTTAGGTTTGATTATTTTAATAATCATTTGTGGATCCCACACTTATATGGTAATCAACATTGCTCAGGATATTTTTGAGTGGTCTACAGGTATTTGACAAGAAGAAACTATTCTAAGAGCTTTCAAAGAGATGCCAAGCCTCAGTTCAGTGCCATCGCACAGTAGAGAGACGCAAACAACAATGAATTCTAGAATATTTAGGTTATTCTCATCCTCAGGTCAGTGCCACCGTACAGCAGAGAGGCACACAACCTATCTTCTTGTTAGAGCATTTATTTTTCTTTTGCACATAACGCACCAACAACATTGGTCATTAGCTTGATTGCATTTAGCATTTTTTTTCATGTGCTTTGCTTATTTTTATGGTCATCCGCACACATTTGTGGTGTTTATTTTGCTCGTCGCCCGTTATTAGAAATGCGTTGATTGTGTTAACCAGGGATAAGATGGGAACCCATAGCAAGTTGCACAACTTAGTTTAAATTTAAATCGCTAATGAGGTCTATTCATCTATTGTTTGAATCTACCGACACATCATGTAATGTACTAGCAACCTCTAGGTCTACTTTCTCTATGTTACCTCAGTAGCAGACTAGTTTTACTATCATTTTTCCTTTTATTTTACTTAGACTTCTCAGACTTATACTTTGACTTTTGCATCTTGACCATTTAAATCCTTTTGAAGTCCGAAACAATTTGTTCCCTGTGTACTATCATTTTTCATAAACTTTGAATCAAACTCACAGATTTAATTTCATTTCTTTTAGCTAATCTGCCCTCCTCGCTCGTTTTTTATATAACTAAATAAATACAGCACTAATTAAATACTAAACTAAACTATTCTCCCCTTAAAATTTTAAAACCGAAAATCTTTTAATGTTTTTGGATTTTAATTGACAGGAAAATAAAATAAAAGAAAATAAACACAAAACAAAGAAAAACTTGTCGGACTACGAACTTTCTTCTTCTAGAATCACATCACTTTTTTTTCACGCCATTAACCTCTAAAAGATATAAAAACCTAGGTTTGTCAAATGCTTTTGTGTAGAGGTCGGCGCGTTGAAAATTCGTATTAATTTTAACAACATCCATTAATTGCTTTTCAAAACAGTCACGTATAAAGTGATATTTAATACCGATGTGTTTTGTTTTTGGGTGTTGGACTGGATTTTTGGTGACAGCAATTGTAGTGGAATTATCAACAAAGATAGGGGTGTTAGAAAATTGCAAACTGTAGTCGTGCATTTGTTGTTGAATCCAAATGATTTGGGAACAACAACTTGCAGCAACAACATATTCCGCTTCACATGTTGACAAAGCAACTGATGTCTGCTTTTTACATTGCCAGGTGACTAACCATCTACCAAAGAACTGACATCCCGCTGATGTTGACTTGTAGTTCATCTTGCACCCACCATAGTCCGAGTCACTATACGCTATAAGCTCAAAGTCATCATCAAGAGGATACCACAACCCAAGTGTTGGAGTGCCCTTCAGATAACGAAAAATCCATTTAACTCCTATGAGATGATTTACTTTAGGTTTTTCCTGATATCTGGAACAAAGACACATAGCGTACATAATATCAGGACGAGAGGTTGTGAAGTACATTAGGGATCCGATCATTTCTCTGTACATGGTGGCATCAACCAGATCTCGTTGGGTGCCACGTCATGGTTCGTGGCAAGTGGAGTTCCAGCAACTGAAGCACTCTTCATGTCGAACCGACTGAGGATATCACCAACATATTTGGACTGATGCGAAGATTCCTTTTGGTGTTTGATCCACCTGTAATCCAAGAAAGAACTTCATCTCCCCCATGGCACTCATCTCAAACTCTGCTTTCATTACAGATTCGAATTCTTTACATAATTCTTCATTTTTGGAACCAAAGATTATGTCATCCAAATATATCTTTACCAGCAGTAAATCACCGTCCTTTATTTTGATGAATAATGTGCAGTCAATAATTCCTCTGCGAAAACCATGTTTCATTAGATGAGTTGAGAGTTTCTTATACCAGGCTCTAGGGGCTTGATGGAGCCCGTAAAGAGCCTTGTCCAATTAATAAACTCTATCCTGATGATAAGGATCCTCAAATCCTTTGGGTTGACTGACGTAGACTATCTCACGGATTTCACCATGAAGAAATGCACTTTTTACATCTAGTTGATAAACTTTAATCTTCATGTAGGATGCATAGACTAGAAAGATACGAATTGCTTCCATCCGAGCCACAGGTGCAAACACTTCATTGTAGTCAATGCCTTCAACTTGTCTAAACCCTTGAACCACAAGTTGAGCCTTATTTTTTATTATTACCCCTTGATCATCTTTCTTACACTTCAAGACCCATTTAGTGCCAATCACCTTAGCACCTTTTGTTCTATGCACAAGGGTCCATACTCCTAACTTCTTGAATTGTAGGAGTTCTTCTTGCATAGCACTAACCCATGTATCATCATTTAAGGCTTCACTTACATATTTTTGCTCAAATTGAGACAACAAACATCGATATGCACCATGGTGAAGATAGCCTTTTTCCATGACTGAGGCATAATCAGCTGAGTATATTTGATTTTTTGTCTGCACTCCCGATAATACATCCCCAATGATGTTTTCCAGAGGATGATGCATATTAATTCGGGATCTGGGAGTGGTGGGAACAACTACTTCCTGGTCCAGATTTTGAATTCTAGGTTCAGTATCGGTAGTTGTTGGAGTATGAGGTTCAGAAGTATTAGAGGCATCAAGATCTGATGCTTGTATACTTTTATTAGTAGGAACCTAGTCCTCCTGGTCCACATTTTTAGTCTCAACTGCTTCATCATTAGAGGAGGAGTCACTTACATCAAGCTCTCCCCCTGAAGGACTAGACGAATCGTCTGAAAGTACCGATGGTGTTGAGTCTTGAGGAGGGGTGTTCAGAACATCGTACATCATTGTAGCAGATAACTCATCATCAGGAAGAGGGATGTAAGTTGAAGGACTTAAAAAAAATCATCATAATCAAAGAAGAAGGAAGGTCGTTTCCAGCAGGGGGTGGTGTATCTTTGAACATCCATATTGCACCACACTTCTACCTTACCCGTTGAGTTATTATAAACTCTCTTGTCTGGTATATTGTATCCAAGAAAGATACTTCTTCAGCCTTCTCACTAAACTTCCCAGATTGAGTTTCCTTCAGCAACATGCATGGTGCTCCAAATGGTTCGAGATACTCCAATTTTGGTTTACATCACTAGAGTAGTTCATAACATGTTTTACCATGAAGTTTGACCATGAAAACTCAATTTATAGTGAAGCATGCATTAGCCACTGCCTTGTTCCAAAATTGAATAGGCAGCTTAGAGTCGGCTAACATTTTTCTACTTGTCTCTATCAAGCTACAATTCTTTCTTTCATCAACTCCATTCATCTATGGAGTGTGGGCAGACGTAAATTGATGCACAATTCCTTTCTTTCTACAGAACGCCTCCATCAACTGATTCTTGAACTCTGTTCCATCGTCTGATCGAATCTGCCTTACTTTTAGCTTGTAGAGTGATTCTGAAATAGTTACTAGATGTTTGAATGATTCAAATGTCTCTTATTTGGATTTCTGAAACATAACCCAAGATAATCTTGAGTAATCATCAGTTACTACATAACACACGATTTTCCCAAAAACTCTAATCTGTCGTATGATGAGAAACATAACTTTTATCCATGCAAACGTCGAAAACACCTTTAGAACCAACGTGGTGACTCTTTTGAATTAAAACGTGAGCTTTAACACCAAAACTAATTGAATCCATGCAAAATCAAGAGCCAAAGCTCTGATACCACTTGTTAGGACCGTGTATGTACGGAATACTAACAAATTCTACGTGAGACAAGATCAAATAATGCAGAATCCTATTTGATTGGTAATCCAATCAGTGAGAACATTAAGCCGATCGATATAAGAATGAACTTAACGTTAAGAATATGTAGGAATTGATCAAGAACGAACATTGAAGTTGGATTGGCTATCTTGGACGTTCTGGACGGGTAGGTTTTATGAATATTTGTAATCTCTCTCTAGGTTTCTCAAGTGTTTTTTTCATGAATTAAGTGGTATTTATAGGTTTGTAGTTTCCATTCGTACGACTAAACCATTAGCATGGTTCAGTCGTGCGACTGAATCATGCGATTGAGTCATACGCACGACTGAAGGTTCAGTTGTGTGACTGAGTCAATCTTATGTCTAAATCATACGACTGATCCAGTCTCCTGGTTCAGTCGTGCGACTGGTCTATAAGGATAATATATTCATGCATATGGTCCAGAAGTATGGTCCAATAGCATGAATACTCACCCGACTAGTTTGAACACATTTCTCAAACATTATTGACTAAGATCTATGCACAACAACCTCAAACCTATATAATAAGTTCATACATATGAATTATACTTAACATAATTATAATATGAATAATTAAACATTAATAAACATCAACCACATATTATATTTCATTGAACCATTACATTACACATGTCTAAGAAATGAAAGACTTTTACATTTGAGCACATAAACTAGAAACATCATGTATCTACAGCATGGCAGTCTATAACACTCCTAAACATCATAATGTAGTTCCCAATCATCACCTATCATGTTCTAAACTTAAATCATACATCCTAATCCTTAGAAACATAACCATAACATCATCAAACACATATATAGCCCAAAATCAAATCCCACCCGCAACATACACACATAAAGCATACGGGTGAAAAACCCATTTTTATAAAAACATTCATACATGCATTTCCAGCCCCAAAGCAGTTTAAAACAAGTAAAAAGGGGGTTCTAGAACTCACCTTAGCAGCCCTTGGTTATGACTTCTTCAAAACCCATTTGCAATTGAGATCAACCGCCTAGAAACCTACCAAAAACATACCCGAACACACATAAACACACATAAGCATATAACTGAGGCTAAGGCCAGTCAAGAACACTCACAAACCATGAATTCAAACTTTTGCTCTTGTTCCTCTTCAAACTGATATTTTTCAGCTCTCCCTTATTTCTCTCTCTAAAAATGTCCGAGTGAAAGGTGTGAAGAGAGGGTGATGGGCGGCCATCATCGTTATTCACCAAAATTTTAAAGATTTTGTCCTTTTGACACATTTAACCCCTTATTTTGGGTTAAATTGCTTTTATTTCTTTTTCTTCACTTTTATTCTTATCTTTAAGGAAATAATCGGGTGTTACAGCCAACGTGGTGGCTGATGTCCTTAGCCGAAAGGAGAGGCCTAAATCAATTCGGGTGAAGGCTTATCAATTGTTTATGAACTCCGATGTGATGAAGCAGGTTAAGGAGTTTCAAGACAAAGCATTGAAAGAAGATCTTCTTAACTCTAAAAGGATCAGAGGTCTAACCGCGGAGTTAGGTGAAAACACTCTTGGTGTTAAAACTTGATTTACAAGAATGTGGATTCCATGCTATGGGGATCTACGTGGAAAGGTTTTGGATGAAGCTCGTAAGACTCGATACTCTATTCATCCCGGTGCTACAAAGATGTATCAATATATGAAGAAAGATTATTGGTGGTCGAGTATGAAACGTGATGTAGCGGAGTATGTGAGTGAGTGCCTTACTTGCTTGCAAGTGAATGTGGAGCATCAAAATTCATACGAGAAAATCCAACCTTTGGATATACCCGAGTGGAAGTGGGAGCATATCACCATGGACTTTATCAGAAAGCTAACGTGTACCGTGAAAAGGTACGATGTCATATGGGTGATAGTTGATCATCTGATGAAGAGTGCTTACTTTCTACCGATCCGTGAGAGTATTCATCCAAGAGATTAGCGGATCTATTCATCAAAGAGATTGTAGCTCGTCATGGTGTATCGGTATCTATTGTGCCCGATCATGACACTCGGTTTACATCTAAATTTTGGAGATTTCATGATGCTATGAGGACAAGGTTACACATTAGCACGACTTATCATCCACAGATGGATGGTCAGTCGGAAAGAACCATTCAGATGCTAGAGGATATGCTTTGGGCATGCGTCATTGATTTTGGAGGTAATTGGGATGACCACTTACCGCTAGCTAAATTCTCGTACAATAACAGTTCTCATGTTAGCATTGGTATTCCTCCTTATGAGATGGTATACGGTAAGAGATGTAGAATGCCTGTTTGTTGGGGTGACATTTTTGAGAAGGAGTTGGGAAGTATCGAGGTGAACGAAGTTACGAATGAGAAGCTAGAAAAGTCAAGGCCTTTATGAAAGATGCCAAGGATAGACAAAAGTCATATGCTGACAAGAGACGTAGACTGATTGAGTTCAAGATAGGTGATAGAGTTATGTTAAAGGTCTCACCTTGGAATAATATCATTCGGTTTAGGAAGCGGGGAAAGTTGAGCCCAAGGTACATAGAGCCTTTTCGATCCATTGCTCATGTAGGAAGGGTGGCCTATAGGCTGGAGTTACCCGATGAGTTACGTGGAATTCACCTGACATTCCATGTATCTCATTTGAGAAAGTGCTTAACGAATGAAGACATGGTTGTACCACTGGAGTACATTGAGGTAGATGAGCGGCTCAATTTTATGGAGCAACCAGTGGCGATCATTGATCGTAAGGAGAAGAGGTTACAGAATAAAGTGGTTCCCTTAGTACGGTTTCAGTGGAAACATAGAAAGGGATCTGAGTCTACGTGGGAGACTAAAGAAGAAATGAGACAACATTACCCATGTTTGTTTAAGGAATAATAGGTTTCAAAGACGAAACCTATATAAGGGGGTGGACTTGTAACACCTGGATGTTTGAAAGAAAAGAAGAATAAAGGAAGAAATTCAATAAACCCAAGTTGAGAGGTTAAAAGTGTGCAAAGTACAAAAATTATTATTATTTTGTACAAAAGCTGTATGGCTGCACATACACCTTGCACATCACCTTTTTGATTTGGATTTTAGAGAGAGAAAACAAAGAAGCTTTAGGGTTTGAAGAGGAACAAGAAGAATTCAGATTCAAGGTTAGAAATTGGTGTTTTTAAGTTGTTGTTGGCTAATTCTAGCCTCGGTTATATGCTTATGAGTTTGTATGTGTTTGTATGTGTTTGGGTGTGTTTGGGTGTGTGTTTGGTGGGTTTCTAAGTGGTTGAACTCAATTGCATTCGGGTTTTGAAGAAGTCATACATGGAAGTTGCGAATGTGAGTTCTAGAACCCCCGTTTTACCTGTTTTAACAGATTTTGGGCCTTGAAATGCACGTATGTATTTTTTTTTATAAAAGTGAGTATTTGTACCCCTTTGTAAGTTGGAATGTGTATGTGGGTGGGGTATGTTTTGGGTGATTATTATGTTAATTATGTATGTGTTCTTATCACTTAGAATGTAAGGACTTAGATTAGAACATGTTAGAATGATGATTTGGGGACTGAAACGATGATTGTTAGTTAAGTTAGTTTCCATGCGCCTAAGTCCCCATGCGCCTAAAACCTCATGCGTCCAAATAGCTCCCAAGCCCCTAGGATTATGCTTAAACTGACTAAGTGTTCCCATGGGCCCAACTGCATTTGCGCCTAAGTGTCTATGCGCCTAAGTCAGGCTCATGCGCCTGCATACTGCCCATGCACCAAGAAAAATTTCACAGATGCCTAAGTATTGGGTCGTGAGCCCAAATAGTGTCCATGTTCCTGAAAGGTCATGCGCCTACATAGGGCTCATGTGCCTAAATACTTATAATATTTTCTGAAATTTTGGTGAAAAAGAAAGTTTTAGGCTATGACTTGGGATGTTCCTGGGGTAATGTATGATCGCTATATGGGGTTATATGATGATGGGTAATGATGTTTAGGTATGCTATGCATGCCTATGTTATGTATGTTTATATGTGTTTTCTTTATGTTCCTTACTATGTATATTTTTGTGGCTTTACGTGGTATGTTATTATCAATGAACATAAAGTATTATGTAATAAAAGAGGGAATTAATGATGAATGAAAAAGTGGAATGTAAGAAAGAATGAATGCATGCATGAAAGTAAGAATGAGCATATGAAAAGTCTTGCAAGCGAATGAAAGGAGGTGCACAACTCTAAAATGTTGTTAGCTCAACTGTGTGTAGTTTAGCTAACCCATAAGGATACACACAGGGGTATAATCTTTATGGTTTTGCTAACTCACTTAGCAACGCTGACTTTTATATATTTTCTAAAATGGCATCCATTTGTATAACTATGACATTTTTATGACGTAATGCAAATGATGATATTTTGTAATAGTTAACCATGTTGTATCGTATTGCAAAAGCGGTCATTTATATATGAAATGGTTTTTATAAGTTAATCTGTTGTGATGTTCTAATAAATTTAAATGTATACTTTATGGTTTATGAGTAATGATTGACTAATTGTAAGCGTCCCATGAATAGGGCCTTACACTTTGGCTGCATGTCCCACTTTCCCACAACATTGGCATAAAATATTATCATGCTTGCCTGTGTGATAGCAGTTACACTTATTACACTTGGGGGACTTCCCAACATACCCTCCTTGACTCTTGTTTGAAAAAAAAAAGAATGATTGAAATTCTAATTTGAATTGAGCTTCCTTTATTATTACTATTGAGACTGATTGGATGATGATGATCCTTTGTTGCCATAATATCCTATTTTCACTTGTTATTGGGCATGATCATGACGGCATCCCGCTATGGCAATTTACCATGTTGCACTGCTTGGTCCATTAGTTTGTGAGCCAAATGGATTTCTTGTCACTAACCCACGCAAATACAATTGATCCTCTTACACATCAAGTTCAATATCCCAGTAAAAAAGTAGCCAATTAATGAGATATGGTGGTGTAAGCTTTTGTCTTAGATCCTTATATTTTTTGTTGCCTGATTTTTGCTTCCATCTTTCTCACATCATCATAATGACAATACTCCTCCATCATCATTGTCTTGAATTCCACCTAGGATGTGGCAATAGCCATCACTTGATCCAACATTTGCATCTAGGCATTCCACCATGAGAGTGCCACACCACCAAAGTATCAATGGCATACTCACTTAATTTGCTACTAGGTTGTTGCACTTTGCAAATGCTAATATTATCTTTTCAAACCATCAAATGAGTTTGACTACATTTAAAGTACCATTGTAGGTGTGGGGCTTGCAGGCTATAAAATCCTTAAAATAAGTACAGGCTGGTGGTCTTGCATTAACAAATTAGAACAATAAGTCTAATTTTTTGAAAACCAATTAACAGAGTATGTTAACTTTAAAGTCCACAGACATCAATTGGCGTCATAATTGAGTGACT
The DNA here is from genome assembly GCA_018326385.1 of Flaveria bidentis. Taxonomy (NCBI): domain Eukaryota; kingdom Viridiplantae; phylum Streptophyta; class Magnoliopsida; order Asterales; family Asteraceae; genus Flaveria; species Flaveria bidentis. Next base: position 12,122 of record BJCM01265037.1, read on the forward strand.
TGTGCAATCACCACTACCTACAGGCACTCGTTGATTAGGGCATCCAGTTTAGCTCACGTCATGTTGAGAGCATCACGACCACGTCCTCTTCCACGTTTGTTCATTTTTGTTTAACATTCACATATACAACAATGAGTAACATCTAACGTACTGATCTCATTTAAGTAAGCTAAATAAAAAAACAATTTTCATAACAATAACATTTATAAACAAATTAATAAGTCATGATAAATAAGTTGTAAGTAGCTCACAATTTATTTAATTAGTGTTAAAATTTTTAGGTTTTTCAATTGGGTAGGAAACAACCTTTCCTACATAAGTCATGAAATAACCCTATGTAGTCAAAAGGAAAGATGAAATAAATTTGTCTAGGATGACAGATCCATCACTATGTTCATCCTCCTCCCTTGGATCCTCCTTTGGATCACCTTCTTGTTCCTCCTCTATTATTTCCTAAAGCTCCAACTAGTTCTCAAGATTATGTATCCTTACTATGGCTTAATATAATTGTTGATACATATGTACCTAGTTTAGGAGCTCAATGTAAAATGTCTTTCATGTCTTATGTATATATAATTGAATGGGTATGAATGAAATACAATGTATGGTTGATTCTTATAATGTTTAATATATCATTGTTTATTGTGTATTGAACAAACTATATAGGTTTGTGGTTGTTTACATAATTCTTAGTCAATAATGGTAGAGAAACATGTTTAAACTTAATCATGTGAAGTTCTCATGCGAATGGACCATGCTAATGGACCATACGCATGAATACTTCATGCTAATGGACCAGTCGCACGACTGGACCTTCAGTCGTGCAGATGGTTCAACCGCATGCTTCAGTCGTATGACTGAACCATGCTAATGGTTCAGTCGTACGAATGGAAAACTCTAACCTATAAATACCACTTAATTCGTGGAAAAACGAGACAATTCGAATACCTACGCACATAATCGTACCCTAGCCGTCCAGAGACTCAAGAACACCTGTTCCAAGTTCATAGATCGCAGTTTATCATCTTACAATCATTCTTAACGTTTCAATTCATTCTTAGATCAATAATAGTTGCATGATCGCCAATCAAATAGGATTCCGCACTATTTGGTTTGGTATACATGTAAACCAGTTAGTACTCCGTACCTAAACGGTCCCAACAAGTGGTATCAGAGCTTTGGCTCTTGATTTGCGTGTGATTCAATCGATTTTAATATAAAATCGTGTTTTTCGCTCAAACACTCAATCTTTTTGTGTCAAACAGTGTTTTCGACGTCTCCAGGTCAAAAAGTTAACGTTTTCCGGCATACGGCAATTAGGGTTCGTGAGAAATTCGTGTTTTTGCGTCAAAGTACCTAAAACCCTCGAATTTTCAAAAAAAAACCAGCAGCTTCAGTCGCACGATTGACTCAATCACACGACTGAACTCATTCGTACCTCCCATACGCACGATTACACTCAGTCGTTCATCCATTCGTACAACTAAACACCCTATTCGCATTATTCATCCGTATTTTGCCAATCGCACGATTGAACCATCCGCATTTGTTCAATCACACGATTGAACCATCCGCTTTTGTTCAATCGCACGTTTAAGCCATCCGCATTGTTCAATCACACGAATAGCCCAATCGCATTCTTTCATTTGCACCAGTAAAATATTTTTGTTCTAAAAGTGAAAGTAAATAAAGATGGAAGATCAATACTCTGAGTTCATAGTAGGTAGGGATTCACGGATCCAGAATCTATTATTTCTAGAAAATGAAGTTGGGAATAACAATAAGCCCCCTAAGCTCATAACGTTATATGATTACCCTCAATGGAAGCAAAGGTTCTAAATATACTTAAATGGAGTAGATATTAATCTGTGGGAATCAATAGAGATAGGATACAACATGTCAGTTGGTGTTGATGGAGTTAAACTTACCTTCAGCGGCATGACTAATAGCCAAAAGGTAAAGTACAATGCAGAGAAGAAGGTGTATGCTTTGTTAACTCAGTCAATTCCTAAGGATATATTCCATCAGTTTTCTGAGAACAAGCAAGCAAAGAAGCTATGGGATGCACTGGAAAAACAGTATGAAGGGAATGCATCAATAAAAGCTCTAAAGGTGAAGGCTTTGAAAAAGGAGTTTGATAACTTCTCATCGATGGGGAAGGAGAGCTTGGATGACGTCATCGACCGTTTCTACCACTTGATGAGTGAGCTTCACACTCATAGAGTTACTACATCCATGGAAGACAAGGTGTCGAATTTTGCAGATGGATTGCCAGAAAAATGGGTCTCATTTATGTCAAACCTCAGACAGAATGATATGCTGGCAAAGTTGGATATCAATGATTACATTCTGAAGCTGAGCGAGGAAGAGTTGAGGATGAAGTACAGGTCTCAAAAGGCATCATATGATCAGAACCCGTCACTTTACAACTCAACTCCTCAAGCAAAAAATCTAGAGCACCACTTCAAACAGCATTCGTGTCGAGTTCAGCCACTCTGTCTCAAGCCACTAGTTCAGGATCTGACACGTCAGGGTTGTCTTGCACCCAATACATGGCACCTGAAACCAATGCTACGAGATTAAAGACCGAGAATCTCGGTAATGTGACTGTAGAGGTAGCAAAGGAGCATATGGATCTCCTAGCAGCTGTCGTTCACTCCTATGACGGTCTAGTTGCGGGGAAGATTGGAAACTGCCATCTGGCAGAGGAAGACTACGAGCAAGTAGATGAGACTGAGCTGGAAAGAATGGATATCATGTGGGGATTGGCAAGTTCTATCCGGAGGGCAAAGAAGTTTGTTAAGAAGACAGGATAGAACTTGATTGCCACAAAGGATACAACCTTTGGTTTTGACAAAACCAAAGTTACATGTTTTAATTATGGAGAGAAGGGGCATTTCAAGCGTGAGTGTGTGAAGCCCAAGAAGACAGGTAATGGTAATCCGTTTTCATCCTTCAATCATCAAGATAAACCCGCAAGTAGTCCAGCATCATCAAGCAAGGATCCTAAAGCCTTGACGGCTCAAGATGACGAAGGGCAAGATTGGACCTTTCGGTTTGTGTCTGCGGAGAATCCAACATTGCATGCGTTGAGGGTTTGGATGACGACTCTGCAAACAAAGGTGATATAGCAGTGGAACTCGTGATGTCAAATAATGAAGAAACTGCAAATATGGTCTATCACCTGAATGAAGAAGGTCAAAGTTCATAATATTCAGAATCACCTACAGCAGAAAAGTCAAACTCTGCTATGATGGCTGATTCAACAGAACCTTCTCAGGGTGTTCGCTATAGTGCTGCCACAAATACTTGGATCATAGATAGCGGAGCATCCAGACACATGACTGGGAACCTAACACTCCCGTCAAACGTCAATCAAATTAAAGGAGGTCACGTTTCATTTGCTGGAAACAAAGGAGGTTACATCACCGCTCAAGGAGAAGTGGAGAACCAGAAAGTGAAGTTTGATAAGGTAAACTATGTTCAACAACTTCAAAACAACCTACTTTCTGTCTCAAAAATATGTGACAAAGGCTTTAAGGTAGTATTCGACAACAAGAAGTGCTTGTTCTAAAAAAGACCTATGTGATCCCGGAGGACCAAGTCTTAATGTCAGCTTCAAGATATAATGATATTTATGTCTTGGATCTATCAAAGGCCTCCACAACAGATCATCAAGTTCAGTGTTTCTTGTCAAAGGCTACAGAGAAGGATTCGATCTCCTGGCATAGGAGAATGGGACACATCAATCTCCGGAAGATGAATCACTTGATCCAGAATGATCTAGTGCGAGGAGTAAACATCAAAAACTTCCAATTACCGGATTTTTGTGTCGCCTGCAAGAAAGGAAAACATACTAAGAAGTCTAATAAGAAAAAGAAAGTTCATTCCATTGAACTGCCTCTTGAGCTTCTTCACATGGATCTGTTTGGCCCAGTCAGTACAAGGAGCATCGCTGGCGACTTGTACTTTTATGTAGTTACGGATAACTACTCAAGATTCTCTTGGGTAATGTTTCTGAAATCCAAATCAGAAACATTTGAGTCATTCAAAGAGCTAGTACCTACATTAGAGTCACTCTACAAGTTGAAGGTAAGACAAGTACGCTCAGACAACGGTACCGAGTTCAAGAACCAATGGATGGAAGGCATTCTACAAAGAAAAGGGAATTGTGCACCAGTTCACTTCTACCTACACTCCTCAAATGAATGGAGTTGCTGAGAGAAAAAATCGCAACTTGATAGAGACAACACGGACAATGCTAGCAGACTCGAAATTGCCCATCCAATTTTGGAATGAGGCAGTTGCCAATGCATGTTACACTCTAAATCGAGTTGGTAAAACGTCATGGTAAGACGTGTTACAAGTTACTCCAACAACGTAAACCTAATCTAGAGTACCTCGAACCGTTTGGCGCACCATGCACCCTCTTGAATAAAACTCAGGAAGGCAAGTTCAGTGAGAAGGCTGAAGAAGGAACTTTTCTAGGATACAACATACGATCACAAGACCCAACAACATTTTGTAAACAAGGTGAGTCACCTAGTCACTAAGGGGGAGCACTTGAGGTAAGTGACTCCTCCTGTGACGATGAAGTCATGGAGAATAATCTGGTCGATCAGGAGGAACAGGTTCCTACAACTGCAAGTCCAAAAGCATCTGATGTTGATGTCTCTGATTCTTCGAAACCTCAAACTCCTACTGCCTCAGATTTGGAACCAAGAGTTCACAATCTTGATAATGAGGTAGTCATTCCCATAACTCCTGGATCACGCGTAAATGTCTATCATCCTCTAGACAATATCATTGGCGATGTAGGATCAGGAGTTCAGACAAGAAATCAGCTATACTGAGCTGATTATGCCTCAGTAATGGAAAAGGGATATCTTCATGATGGTGCGTATCGTTGTTTTGTGTCTCAGTTTGAGCCAATATATGTTAGTGAAGCCCTAAACAACGAGGCATGGGTGAGTGCCATGCAAGAAGAACTTCTTCAATTCAAGAAGTTAAGTGTATGGACACTAGTGTACAGACCTAAAGGTGATAAGGTCATTGGCACAAAATGGGTCTTGAAATGCAAGAAAGATGACCAAGGGGTTATAATCAGAAACAAGGCTCGACTTGTAGTTCAATGATTTCGACAAGTCGAGGTAATTGATTACAATGAAGTATTAGCACCTGTGGCGAGAATGGAATCAATCTGTATCTTCCTAGCCTATGCCTCTTACATGAAGATTAAAGTTTATCAACTGGATGTAAAGAGTGCATTTCTTCATGGTGAAATCTGGGAAACAGTTTATGTCAGTCAACCCGAAGGATTAGAGGATCCATATCATCGGGACAGAGTTTACAAACTGGATAAGGCTTTCAATGGGCTCCACCAAGCCCCAAGAGCATGGTATGAAAAACTCTCAACTCATCTTGTGAAACACGGATTTCGCAATGGAGTAATTGACTGTACTCTGTTCATCAAAGAAAAGGATGGTGACTTACTACTTGTTCAAATCTATGTTGATGAGATAATCTTTGGTTCCAAGAACGAAGACCTATGTAAAGAATTTGAAGTAGTAATGAAGGCTGAATTTGAGATGAGCGCCATGGGAGAAATGAAATTCTTTCTCAGGTTACAGGTGGATCAGACACCAAAGGTGATATTTCTACATCAGACCAAGTGTGTAGGTGATATTCTCAGTCGGTTCGATATGGAGAACGCTTCTGCAGCTAGGACTCCACTTGCTACAAACCATGACGTAGCACCCGACGAAAATGGTGATCTGGTGGACGCCACTATGTACCGAAGAATGATCGGAACCCTCATGTACCTCACTGCCTCAAGACCTGATATCATGTACGCAACGTGTCTGTGCTCCAGATATCAGGCTAAACCGAAAGTCAACCATCTCATCAGAGTTAAAAGGATATTTTGTTATCTGAAGGGTACTCTAACACTTGGGTTGTGGTATCCTCATGACGATGACTTTAAGCTTACTGCATACAGTGAATTAGATTATGGCAGCTGCAAAATGAACTACAAGTCAACTTTAGTAGGTTGTCAATTCTTTGGGAGATGATTAGTCATGTGGCAGTGTAAGAAGCAGACATCAGTTGCTCTGTCAACTTGTGAAGCTGAATACGTGTTGTGGCAAGCTGTTGTTCACAAATCATCTGGATTCAACAGCAAATGCGAGACTACGGTTTGAAATTTTCTAACACTCCTATATTTGTTGATAATTTGCTGCTATAGCCGTAACTAAAAATTCGGTCCAACATCCTAAGACCAAACACATCGGCATTAAATATCACTTTATACGTGATTGTTTTGAAAAGAATTTAATCGATGTTGTTAAAATTAATACAGATTTTCAACATGCTGACCTCTACACAAAAGCTTTTGATAAACCTTGTTTTCTATATCTGTTAGAGGTCAACGGTGTTAAAAACAAAAGTGAAGTGATTCCAGACGATGAAAGTGCATAGTCCGACGAGTCGAGTTAATTTTGTTTTTTTATTTTCTTTTAGTTCATTTCTTCGCCTATAAAAATTCTAAACGCAAAACCATTTTTGGTTTTAGAAATTTAGGGGGAGAATAGGTTAGACTAGTATTAAGTAAAAAAAACAAGGGAATGGATAGTCTAGCTAAGAGAAATGAGATTGTATTTGTGATACTGATTCAATGACTATGGAATATGATAGTACACAGGAACAAATAGTTTGGGACTTTAAAAGAATGAATTTGTTCAAATTGCAAAATTCGAAGTATAAGTCTGAGATGTCTAAGCAACATAAAAGGAAAAATGATAGTTAAGCTAGCTGCTACTAAGGTAACATGGAAAAAGTAGACCTAGGGGTTGCTAGACCATCTGATGATATGTCGGTAAATTCAACACAATTGATTAATAGACCTCGTTGGTGATTTCAAGTTCAAACTAAGTTTTTCAACAAGCTGTGAATTATCATCTTATCCCTGGTTAACACAATCAATGAAGTTCCAATAAGGGGTGACGAGCAAAATAAACGCCACAAATGTGTGCGGATGACCATAAAAATGAGCAAAGAACATAAAAATTGAAAAATGCAATCAAGCTAATAACCCATGTTGTTGATGCGATCTGTGCAAAAAGAAAATAATTGCTCAAACAAGAAGATAGGTTGTGTGCCTCTCTGTTGTGCTGTGGCACTGACCTGAGGATAAGCATAACCTAAATATTCTAGAATTCATTGTTGTTTGCGCCTCTCTGTTGTGCGGTGGCACTGACCTGAGGCTTAGCATCACTTTGAAAGCTCGAGAGTAGTTTCTTCTTGAATACTACCCGTAGACCGCTCAAAAATCTTCTGAGAAATATTAATTATCATATAAGTGTGGGATCCACAAATGCTTAGTAAAATAATTAAACCCTAAATTATCACCAATGTGTGTCAAACATCTGTATATGAATTTAAGAGGACTAGTATACTGACAATCATCGTGGCTGCAACTTTTGAAAGTCAAAACCACTGTGTGCATCTTGTAGCACTAGTACGATTTCCTAAACCTCGAAATGACTCTCGATGAAAACAAGACTCTAGCATCAAAAGGTTTTGGTAAAATGTTCCAAATGATTTGATATACTTGTATGATTCCATAATTGAATCGTTCCAGTTATGATCAAAGTTACTTGATGCTATACTGTCTAGGAAGAAAATCTGGTAGATACATATCTTAGGATTTCAACCTCACACAAAAATACAAAAATAAGTTTTTGCTTTGTTTTATTAATAGTTGATTAATTTAGTTAAATTTCAGTTATTTTATAAGTTAAATGTCAGACTATGCATCGGAAGTCTAAGGTGACATGTCTGAGATGATCAAATGCATGAAATGTTTTATCGATAGTTAAAAAGGTTAAGTGTCAAATGGTCATAAAGTCAAAATCATAAGTACGAGCCATTCGCACGACTGGACCATGAATATGGACCAGCCGTACGATTGAACCATACGTATGAGCCCAATTGCACGATTAACTCACACGTATGGGCCAGACATGCGATTGGACCATAAGCATGAGTAAACTCACACGATTAGATCACAAGAATGAACCAATCGCATGAATGGAGATAACCGATTGAGACAGTCGCACGACTGAAAGTGACCAACTGTACCAGTCGCACGACTGAGCCTCAGTCGCATGAATCAAGTATGCGACTGGGTTCAGTCGCACAACTGGAGGAAACCCTAGTATAAAAGGAGGGGGAGTCGGTGGCAGTCATTCACCACTCCCAAATCGCCCCCAAATCGCACGACTATACCGTTACACTGCCCGATTTTCGTTTGAGTGCTCTAGACTACTGATTATTGTGATCTAACGATTTATAGTGACTATACAGGTAATGTGCGATGTAATCCACTCAAATGTCCAACAAATCATGCCCTAAATCGACTGACTTGAGCCCTAAACTTAATCGAGACTTAGTTTGGCTAAGAAACTAATAAAACTAAGTATATTGTTAAATTAAAGGTTATTAGGTGTTATGTCGGTCATTTGCGAGACTAATGAGCCAAACCACGACGTCTAACATTAAAATTTTCTCAAAATTTGAATTTGAATTGAACAAACAGTCTGTCTTGCGAATGGACACCCTAATGAACTTAATCACACAAGTGAGCTGGGCGAATGGCTAAATCGCACGACTAAACCATGCGTATGAGTTCAGTCGCACGACTGGTGTAAAGACATCAGATAGCATATGACTAAGCTCAATCGCATGCTCAGTCGTACGTATGAGCTCATTCGCTCGACTGGATCTCAGTCGCACAGCTCATTCGCACGACTAGATCTCAGTCGCTCAGTTCGTTCGCATGATAGAACAGAAGATTGCAAGTTCAATGAATTCGATTGTTACTCGTTGACTCATACTAACGTTTATTTACATTGTGTAATAGATGGCTAGCCGTTTGACTATAAGCACGAAGCATAACCTTTGTGCTCATATGGATCTGACCTCCAGGAACGCGGCTGATTTCTAGGGGATTATAACATTCTTACGTAGATCGAGGATCTTCTGTGCCATATCGACTCCATGCACTCTGTACCGCTCAGTTCAACAGGCTTTCTGGGAAAGCGATGTTGAGCCTCACTGTATCAGGAGCTCCATTTCTGGTCAGGCAATAGAGAACACTGAGGACGATCTCAGGATAGTTTTGGAGTTCGGGGATAATGTTGACTGCCCCACACGACTACACCCATTGACCGTACGAGGCTGTTTTCTGCGGGCCAAGTACTCGAGGAACATCAATGCAGGTGCGCTCAACAAGAGCAACCTGTGCCCCCAATTTAAGTACTTGGCTCATGTGCTGCTCAAGTACATTGCTTTAAGGAAGGGAGGCTTCGATGAGTTATTAGATCAAATTCAGAACACATATGTGGCATTAGTGCTGAACCATCCATTCAGCTTCTCCAGGATGATCTTCACCTACCTGGTGGAGAACATCAAGGCGAAGGGCAAGGAGGGCTTTTGCATGTATCCATGATTTATGCAGATGATTATTGACCAAAAGCTCCCTTCACTGCCAAAGGAGAAGGAGGATGCCGTGGTGCTCGAGGTGATAGACGATACCACTTTCGGCAGGATGAAGGTGTATAGGGGGAAGCAGGTGAAACCCCCTGTGAGGCGGCTATTTGGGCATCTGGCCCATGAAGACTAAGAGGCGCCAGCATGAAGGAAGTGGCGCCACAATGACAGCGACTCCGACACCGAGCAGATTGTGCTCCCCACTGATGACTCAAATGATGATAACAGTGGTGATGGTGGAGACACTGGCCTCACTCCATCTAGGGCCACCACTATAGATGTCACACCTCCACCATCCACTCATGGAGAAGCTGATATAGCTGGTTTCCATCAGGACTTCTGTCCTGATGAGGAGGAGGAGGAGGAGGAGTCGTTGACTCGAATGGTGGGCAGCAAGGTAGTTGCCACCGAACGAGGGATTCGGGCGGTTGGTGTACGCCCGGGAGAGTCTGCGGAGACTATGACTGATCCCACCTACACCCTAGCTCGGCCCAGCATCCCAGAGGAAGCATCCTCCTCGAGGGGTTCAAGGAAAAAGAGGATGGCTCAGCCCCACGGGATGAAGCCCAAGAGACGGAGGTACACGTTGATCATTGCCTCTTCCCTTACTGCCACCACAGCTACCACCACCACCACTACCTCACCCACCACCATTACTACCACTCCATCCACCATTACTACTTCTGCTACCACCACCACTACCACACCACCTATCACTACCACACTCCCATCTACCACCATTACATCCTACCATACACCACCCACACATATACCACCATCCACATTCACCACAGCCACCACTACAGCCTACTCTTCTCCACCCACTCATATACCACCACCCATATTCACCACTTCCACCACTACCACCACCAGCCACCAAGTCGGACTGTCATCCTACCTATCATTCATTACAAGATCATCTCAGCCCCATATCAGGGTAGAGGAACAGTTGTCAGCACTCTACCGAATGGTGCTGAAGCTGTTGGCGGCTGATGAAGAGAGAGTTGCATAATTACGTCAGCTTACGGAGCTTAATGCTACCCAAGCTCAGCAGATTGCTCACCGATCTCAACAAATATCAGCTTAGCGACAGGAGATTACTAAGCTTTGTGAGCTGCAGACTTCTTTAGTTCAGAGGATAGATGATCTTGAGGTGAAGAACAAGAAGCTGATGCTACGACTCAAAGGCTCCAAAGATGAGCCTCTCAAGATCAGAGAAGGAGATGATGATGGTGATGATGAGGATGATGAGGAGGATGTTGATGATTATGATGAGACTGATGCAGAAGGTGATGAAGATGAAGGAGAGGAGAAGGGAGGAGATGTGGATGAAGGAGATCAAAGGTCAAAGAATGCTCAGGATCAAGGAGCCTCAGCGTCAGCCCCTCCGACTGATGAGCTAGCTATTCAGGGAAAAAGTAATGCTTAGATATTTATGTGTTTGAAAGCTTTTGTACTTGAATCATGTATTAAATTTATGTACATAATGTTTATGTATCTTTGTAGAATGTTGATTGTCTTGATGAATTAATAATGATTGATGTATTTACATGTTTAAATCAAGCAGATCAATCATCTCAGCAAGATGAGTATGATATTACTCCCCTTCAGCAAATTAAGTCTCAACTTACAATGATTCTTGATTTGCAAGGGATCGTTCAAAGGTCAGTAAGCTATACTCCTAAAGAAAGAGAAATAATTCATGACCTTACGGATGAGCAACTTGCTGAGATGTTCCGGCTCAATCCGGACCAGATTGTGAAGGACGCTCCGACTTTTGAAGTTACCATGAGCTGAATGACATAGATGATATCCAGATCGAGGATGTAACTGTGGAGCACTATCCAGAGTATGTTGACAAAGAGGGAAATGTGGTCCCCAATCTAGGTGATACTCTTGTCAGTGACACGTTTGAGATACTGGATTAGATGGAGCAAGAGTCCGAGAAGAATAAGGATCAAGCCCAAGCCTTAGACACCGATGTCAACATCAAAAAGGCTGAATGGGCGGCTTGTTTTGCAGAGATCCGAGCCCAACGCACTGCTACAAAGCCGAGTGCCTACACCAAGCTCTACAAAGTGAAGAAGCATCACAAGGTGTCAGGCAAGATTATCACGTGGGCCTAGTTTGAGGATCTTAATGTGTATGCTATGAAGAAAGACAAGGGTATAGAGTACTTTAGATTTCCACACGATCTAAAGACTCTGCCTAGTTTTAAGCTCAACCAGCTGGCCAAACTGAAGTTGTTGTATGCTAACCCAAAGAGGATGTTAGGCTGGTTCAAGGTTGCATTAAAGAAAGAGTATCACAACAGGTGGGTCAACTTCAAACCTCAACGACCAACGAGGTACATCAGACGGTTTGAAGTTGATTCCATTACTAGAAAGCCAAAGATAGTGCTGAAGTGGAGTCCTCCGCGCCCGATGTCAAGAATCCCTCTAAGGGAAATGCCACAGGACTTCACTCCATACTTCAAGTGGTGGTACTATGATTGGAGAATAGGTGAGGCAGTCATAGTTCTGAACAGAGAAGGAAATATGGAAACTATCTGGGTATTTGACCCAATGTGGTTAACCAACTTGTCTGCTGACGATGTCTACACTTTATACAAGTGGCCACTATTCTATGACGCGCAAGATATAGTACAAGCCCTCCAATTTCAGAACGTGATAAGACTTTGCTTTGCATTCGAAATACATGTAGGAGTTACAAGGGAGGAGGAGTACAAGAAATTTGAAGAGCTGATGAAGAATGTTAGACAATGATGTAAACTAGGTCCAAGGGGGGAGTTTTTTGATACATATGTGCCTAGTTTAGGAGCTCAATGTAAAATGTCTTTCATGTCTTACGTATATGTAATTGGATGGGTATGAATGAAATACAATGTATGGTTGATGCTTATAATGTTTAATATTTCATTGTTTATTGTGTATTGAACAAACTATATAGGTTTGTGGTTATTTACATAGTTCTTTGTCAATAATGGTTGAGAAACATGTTATAGTTCTTTGTCAATAATGGTTGAGAAATATGTTTAAACTTATTCGTGTGAAGTTCTCATGCGAATGGACCATGCTAATAGACCATACGCATGAATACTTCATGCTAATAGACCAGTCGCACGACTGAACTATGAGACTGGATCAGTCGTACGATTGTGACATAAGATTGACTTAGTCGCATGACTGGACCTTCAGTCGTGCGGATGGATCAACCTCATGCTTCAGTCGCACGTCTGAACCATGCTAATGGTTCATTCGTACGAATGGAAAACCCTAACCTATAAATACCACTTAATTCGTGGAAAAACAAGACATTTCTAATACCGACGCACATAATCATACCATAGCCGTCCAGAGACTCAAGAACACTTGTTCCAAGTTCATACATCACAGTTAATCATCTTACAATCGTTCTTAATGTTTCGATTCATTCTTAGATCGATTATACTTGCGTTCTCACTGATTGGATCGCCAATCAAATAGGATTCCGTACTATTTGGTTTGGTATACACGTAATCAGTTAGTACTCCGTACCTAAACGGTCCTAACAATAATTGTTCTTGTACACCACTAAACCGGGCAATGAGATCTGCAACTTATCCCCTTAGATCTCTAACTTCTTCAGTTTGCACAGCATAACGATGTGACAGATTCAACCATACGTCCTTGAGGTTATCAAATGCTTGAATAGTGTGCCTATCTCTATCGTGTATCTTAGGGATTTCATTTGCTAAAGCACATCTTATACGATCATACGAAACCACTAAAGCAACAAAATCCCTCATTGCGGGGAAGGGTAGGGCAGACAAGGTAGATGTGGTATCCATTTTACTAAGAAAAGCAACTGCTAGAAGCAGAAAACATTCTTTACGAATCATCTTAACTACTGTGCTAGGGTACCATTCCCAATTATGGGGATGAGATAGGTCCAGTCAATCATAGGCTCGTCATGGGGACGTTTACCTTATGAACATTGAGGGGGATGAGAATTAGGGTTAAAAGATCATGGTTTGACATCAGAAACCTCACATTCCACTCCCTATGTATGATGTGCTAAAGATGATAATGTCATTAATTCTGTGTATGTGACACGCATGTGGATGAGTACACAATATAGAAGGGTAAATGAGTAACTAACTAACTACGTGTGGTTATAGTGTAGTATGGATGCAACCTAGTTCACTATGACCAATGGCTTTGATATCAATCTAACACACCCTTAAAATATGGGTGCAAAATTTTACTATGAGGCGTGTGAACAAACCAGGATGTTAGTCACTATTTACCCTTAACAACCTCTATATGAGTTTTTAAAACAAACCTCATAGTTTATGAATTTAAACATTGTAGAAGCATAAGTATAATGTTCAAACATTTAATGTGTAAAGCAAATAAGCAAAACATGTACCCAAATACCAAAGCTAAAATGTGAAACATAAGTAATATTATGAAAAGGTTTGCATGATGTGTGACCTAATATGTGCTCTACATAAACCTGTAAGCTTAGCCAACTAAGGAAGACATACTAAAGTGTCAACTTACGGTTGGCGATTTCATGAGTTTGTAAGTAAGCAAAAACAGTTGAGTTGTGGTAGCATAACTAATGTGTAATATAATAAATAGTTAATTTATAACATAAGCATAACAATAGTGTTTTTTTTTGCAAAATAAGATGATTGTGTCCGTTTGTTTGCATTATGCTATGACTTATCGAGTTGTGATACTTAAATGGGTTTGTCAGATCTAGTAGTACTACCCAATAATTCTTGCTACTTTCCTTAATTAACGATTCAAAGTGTAAGGACTTTATCAATGGTAACTACACTATGTACATATCATACACAACTTATAAAAATAAAACATTTATAAGTATGTTTTCTCCCCTAATTAAAGAAGTATTTAAAAAGGGGTTATGAACTCACCTTAAGCACATGCTAGAAAATAATGCAAATCAAAACCTAGATTAAAAGACAGCTCATCACACGTTAACTAAAATATATCAGTACCTAAGTATGTCCATGATAGGTCGGTTTGAGAAACCTTAAGTGTTTAATTAATCATATTGATTTATGCATTTTAAAAAACATTAACCCAATCGACCCGTTTGACTCGTTTGTGACATGTTATGTGAAATCATATTTGTTTATATATAGCAGATCAAGAATTTATGAGTTTAAATCCGAAAAATCCACGTATTGCACATAATGAGTTCTAAACTCTAAAAGGATTGTTAGACTATCAAAACCTACCTTACACCACATACAATCCATACCAATAAACAATATGTACATTTCAATCAGAAATTACACAATCACTTTAGATTTCACAAGTAGTCACTAATGTTTCCTCATTAGGACATTGACATCTAATAACCCATATATTACAAACTAATCAACAACAAACATCACAAGAACACAAAATCTAAAGTTCTTCGAAATTAAAGTTTCCAATTTGGATAAGTTAGGAACCGAATGTTTAAAAAAAAGATTTCTTGCACAATCCACGTAAAATATCAATAATAACATTAAACTAACATATCTACAAAATTCAATATTAAGAATTTCAAATTTTAATCGAAGGATTGATCTAAGGCTTGTTCATATACTAACTTCATGAAAAAGATTTTAAATTGGTTGATAATTCTTACCTTATACACTTTATTGATTAACAAGAGAGCTTGATAATGCGTTGTATTACCAAATCAAGCAAACCGAATGTGTGTGTGCGCGTGTGAAATCGATCACAATAGAACAGGGGAGTTTCGACCGCAAGGTTGAAGGATTATAGGGATTAGGGTTTTTAGGTTTCCTTTTTATTCCCAATATTTTTCTTTCCAACCTTTTTATGTTCTGAAATTTATAAAACTTGTTTTTAGTTATTTATAAATCCTTTTCTTAATACCTTTTGTTTTATAAACAATTGATTTGAATTATTGATCATTCGACAAAATTTATAATACTATCTAATTCTCGTAACAACACGATAGCACATAAATCATGATGATAGTATTCAAGACGTTTATTTCACATAATTACATAATAATAACACGTAATTATTAATTAAGAAAATATTGGTTAAATCAATATTAATTATTTTCTTACGTGACGTTTACGTAAGACTTAACAGAACTAACGGAGTTTTGGTAACGGAAACTTCCTGTATGTCACATTTAATAGCAAAAAAGACCAAAACTTCCTCTTAAACCATTGATTAATGCACAAATAACAAAATAACTACCAAATATCCTTATCGTCTTTATGGTAAACATGGAAGTCATAAAGGTGTGAAAAGAAGGCATGTTATGTTAGAATCAAATTGGACCAAATGAAGTATCTTTTTGAGATAGATTATTGGTATTTTTTTTTTAAAAAACACAATCTTGATGTCGTACTCATTGGAAAAAAAAATAGTGTTTGTTAAGTACTTTGCTTATGAATATAAAATCAAACAAGACACCCAAAGCAAGACAAGACCAGGAAAAGACGGGTATTCGACAAAATTAATGGCTAACAAAGAATAACAACAAGGTCAACAAACCACATGTTCCTTGTTGTTTCACACCTAGTGATCGTGATAGTTTTGGATTAAACATTAAAAATAATATGTCATGTAACGATTGCTACCAGTAAGCATGCCTTACCGCGAATGTTTCAACACCAATTAATCTTTGCACACTTTTTTAGAAAAATGTATGCGTAATCTTTAATTGTGGAACACATGGATAAAGCAAACAAGGAAGTGGTCAAAATATCAGGTAAATTAGAACTGATATGTCCTCTAGAATTATTTTTGACATAATGGTTCATTTAGTTGTTCATTTGCTAGAAGAAGCTATATTTGGTGGGCATGAACAAGTTGAAAGCGTATGTTAGATATAAAGCAAGGCCTAAATTCTCAATTGCATAAGGTTATATTTCAGATGAGGCATTGACAATTTGTTTGATGTATCGTGAGAGTATACAAATTTAATTCAACCATGCAGATAGAAATACAAATGTTGGTATTCCTTAGAGGTAGTTGAATGGATTTTCAATATAGTTTTGACCAACTTTAAAAACAAAATTATATCACTTTCTGAAAAGGCTAGAAAATAGTTTGTATTAAACAACTACGATGAATTTAAAGACTACAAATGGTTAGTTTTTGAAAAAATATGTATTTAGCTATTATGATATACTAATTTAAACTTTATTTGTTTTATCTGATGGTTTTGAATTAGATTTTTATAAACGCGAAATAAAAACAAAATTTTCATTTTGGTTTAGATATAAAGTAAACACATCTTCATCTTCATCATAACATATGTATTCTGATACAACAGCAAATTAAAGGCATTCACAGATGGCCCTTTGAATATATATACTTACATTGCTTGTGTAGTCAACGATGTTAAAATTATGGTATGGAGTCTTGATGTCTGACGTATTTGAAAGACAGAATCTGGCTATAGAGGATTAACAACAACAGAATGCGTTATTCAAGAACAAATATTTCAAGTACTATTATTAACCAAATCATAAATTTTAGACACGTCCTGTCAGCCTAATGAAGAAAATGATCAAGATGATGATCAATGTGATTAGTTAGATTGTTTTTATTTGGATAATTGTATTTGAATTTATATGACAATATTTAGATTTCTACGTTTAATTGTATTAGCATGTTTAATATTGTATAGTTGTGACAAGCGTTTCGTAGATATATTTATTTTTAGAATTGGAAAATTATATAAAATAGATTAAAACTATAGTAGTGTGTGAGATAAATGATTAATACCTACCGCTACGGCAATTAGTCGCTATAGATATTATTTATATGAAGTTAAGATTATTTTTATTTTAAAAAATATTTTTAAAGACAATATGGTCACAACAACACAATTCATTGTTATAGGGTCATCTATAACGACAATAGTTATAGCATGAAAGTATTGGTGACTAAATTTCGTTGTCATAGGTTATGGGGATCATATTTCGTCGCTAAAAGTTTACAATTTTAACCGCAAAAAGACTTGTTCGTTGTACTGTAGGGTTATTTATTTCTTTTAAATTTAATTTTTTATGATAATGATAATAACATTAATAATACTAATAACAAGAATTATTTTAATAATACTAATATAATAGTTTAGTTGGTGAGTTGAGAGAGAGGTGAGAGTAAACTTTTTTTATATTTTTAATGCATTTTTTATATCAATTTTAACCACCTATATATTTTATTTTAAAAGCATTTTATTAGTAGACAATCAATTACTGTATAAAAATAGTCTTCTAGAAGGCTTGAACACGTGTTAAACCAAAAAGAAGAAGCCCAAAAACTAGTGGGCTGTTCTTAAACTTTGTTATCAATTTGCATCATATGATACTTATCATCGGACAAAACAAAAAGATTAAGTTTTATTAAATTTATTATTTCAATTCAAAAACTTTTTTTGTCATTTAAGTCACTGTAGTTTACCAAATGTTATCATTTCTATCCATTACATTAACTCCGTTAAGTTTTTCGTTAAATATTAGTGTATTTTAATTTTTTTAACACCCTAATTGTCCAATTAAATAAAGTCAATCAATAAAATATTCAATTAAAACTAAAAATATAAATATAAAGCAATTAATAAAACCAGACGCTTCAATTTAAAAATTTAAAAATGATAACTAGTTTATAAACCCGTCTACTACACATGTTGTATGAAAAAATTAATAATAATTATTTAGTAATATTAAAAATTAAAAAATATTATTTTGAGATAAAATATGCTTAAAGTTACATATAATTAACCATTAAGTAATTAAACAATGACACTAATTTTTCAAAATTTCATCTTTAAAGAAGTTTTGCTTTTAAAAAATATTGATTTTTTTAAATCTCCAAAAAATGTTAAAATGTTTGTATTAAAAAAACTTTATATTTCATATAATTTAGTTTTTAAAATATCTTGTTAATAAATTTTTATTAGGTTTGTGTCGTCTCATAAAAAATTAAATTAAGTGTTTTAATACAAACATTTTAATAAATTTTTTGGAGGGTTAAAAAATCAATATTTTTTAAAAATAAAACTTTTTTAAAGGAGAAAGTTTGAAAAATTATTGTTTTTTTAATTACTTAATGTTTAATTATATGTAACTTTAAGCATATTTTATCTCAAAAAAATTAGTTTTTAATTTTTAATAGTACTAAATAATTATTATTTAATTTTTCATACAATACGTGAAGTAGACGCCTAGACGGGTTTCTAAACTAGTTAACGTTAATCAAAACTTTTAAACTGAAATGTCTTGTCTCACTAGTTGCTTTATATTTTTCTTTTAGTTTTAATTGAATATTTTATTGATTAACTTTGATGTAATTGAACAATTAGGATGTTAAAAATACTAAAATACACTTACATTTAACGGAGAAATTAACGGAGTTAGTGGAGTGGATGGACATGACAACATTTGGTAAACCAAAGTGACTGAAATAGCAAAAAAAAATTTTGTATTAAAATGATAAATTAAACAAAACGTGAAGGATAAAAATAACATTTTACTCAAACAAAAAAAAAGTAATAAATTAATTAGTACTGAAACAACTGACCAAATTTTTTAATATATATATAATTTCTTATCATCCGAGATGTGAACACCAAAAGTATGTATTTCTTTAAAACAACTTTGTTTCCAAATAGTTTTATATCGGAATGTTTAGAAAAAAAAACAAAATGGTGTATTTAAATTTTCTTTTAAAACATATGTTCTTAAATAAACACGCTCATATGTGTGTCTGTGTGTGTATGAATATAGTAACGACAAGTGAATGCAGAATCCAGGAAGCTTGGTACCACCGAATCCTATGTCAAATGTTTTCTCATCTTCGTTACAATATTATAATCGAAATGCATGTGTTCTAACTTCTACGAAATCACTCATTTGCCTGCATTTATTATTATTTCTTTTTTTTTTCTGCTTACTAGCTTATATGTTCATCATGTGACGGTGACTTGTTCTCCAAGTGAAAAACCATGCAACAATGCAATTAGTCAAACTTCTCATCAAATGTACTTTTTCCTTCCTTTTTAATCAATACATTATAATCATTAAATAATAAGTTTAGTATTTACAAAACAGATAAAATATTATATTCATAAACATACTATAATCTCATTGTTTTATATCGTCAATAGTTTATATATTTACCTTTGTTATGGCAATAGATTAATTAGAAATATAACCAGTCAATAACACACACCTGTCACCCATTTCACTAGGTTTTACTCACTTGAAGACTATATATATAATTAGAACTTCCATTCACTCTTGTTCACCATCACCATTTGGCTATTTGCTTCAATCACACAAAGTCTTTGATATATTGGTACAAAAGGGTTTAAAGGGTTACAAAGTGTGTTATTTGTCGGTGTTTACATGAGAATGGTGAAAAAAGAAGAGAAGATTCAAACAGATTCATTGAGACCATCGTCGTCGTCGATGATCAACAAGAAGAAATACAAAGGAGTGAGAATGAGGAGTTGGGGTTCATGGGTTTCAGAGATTCGCGCACCCAATCAAAAAACACGAATATGGCTTGGATCTTACTCGACTCCTGAAGCAGCAGCTAGAGCCTATGATGCGGCCCTTCTTTGCATTAAGGGCCCCAATGCAAATATCAACTTTTCTCCTATTGAATACAATCATCATGACTATTCCACAACCATCATGTCTCCCAAATCCATTCAAAAGATCGCAGCAGCAGCTGCGAATGCCGCCACCACTGTTTCAAGATCACTATCACCATCACCATCACCATCATCTTCGTATTCTTCATCATTATCCTCCTCCACTACTACACCACCACTCACCAATCATATAGAAGAAGATGTAACAATCTTCTCAAAATATGATCCTCTTGATGGAACATTGATGTCAATGGTTGCACCGTGGTACAACTTCGATTCACCAAGCTATAAAGATGGGATGATGAATAAGTCATTTTCTGAGTTTAATGATTATCATTCGTCCATGATAGCAGAAGATGTTTCTGAAGAAGAAGGTGCTGACATCTATCTATGGAGCTTTTGTTGATAAAGTTTTTATGTTCTTGATGATTCTTTTAATGATCTTCAAATTGAAGAACCATTTACTGACATTATTATTATTATTATTATTATTATTTGTAGTGAATATACATAAATATTTATATTCATTTATTAATAAAAGGGTGGTGTGGGGAATAACATTTTTTTCGATGATACCATGTGAGCCTCTTGAAGATAAACTATTGTATGTCACAAATGTAAAGTCCTCTGTCTTCTCGATTTGAATGAAAAAAGTAAGAGACAATTTTTTATTCGTTGTATGGTTTCCTTAATCTTCTAGATTAGTTATATGGTATAACGTGTGTAAGATATATACATTGGGTTTTATTGAAGTGTAAAAAAGTGTGAAATTAAGAAACTAAACAAGCCAGTTTTATGTCCGTTTGTTAGTTAAACTTGTTCATCAACAGATAATTGAACGGAAAGTTTTGTTCATTTTCAAGGAATTTAACTTATTTAGAAACATAGATCGACATATATCATTTTAAATAATAAAACATAATATTCTTAAGTGTTATTGGATTTTAGTAATCATAACTTCTATCTATTGGCCGATATTAATCCCAACTCAGAAAATATTTACAGGCACTACTAATTTTGAGCTTATTTTCTTCAAAAATTTCTTACTAACTAAGAGTTAACACCCGTTAATTTTTTTATAAAATGAGGTTAACTTTGATCCACTTTTCAACTCTGCCGCCGCTCAACCATTATTATGTCATTTTTTCAGTGTTTAGCATTTATCGTCACTTGAAATCTACTTTTAAGATTGACGGATTTTTAGGATGCAGAAGTTTCTGATTGACGAACCCAACAGTTGATTTCAACTTTCTCCTTAGTATTTTGATCATATAAGTAGTCTATGTGATAAAAAAACTAACGGTGTTAACTGTCAATTGTTAAAAGATTGTTGTAAGAAAATAAGATCAAAGTTAGGAGTGTCCGTAAAATTTGTTAAATTGGAATTAATCACGGCCGATATATAAAAATTAATATTATTAAAATCCAATAAACCTATTCTTAATCACAAACTTAAGCATAATCAACTTAATTAAATATAAAGTTAAAAGCTTGACTCATGAACCAACGTAAACAAACTACATGAATAAGAATATAAAATAATATATTACTAAACATAATATTATACGAAGAAATTCAAACATGACTCGTGTTCGTGTTTTTTTATTAGTTAATTGAACAAAATTCCTATGAACAAACTGTTAAAGGTAGACGTAAGAAGTTAACCTCATATATTCAATTCTTAAATATCATCATTAGGACTTAAATGCTTGTGATATGTTTAAACATATCATACTTTTAACAAAATTATAACTAGAAAAATTAGATTTTAATAATCTAAATGATTATTTATTAGCTGATAATCATTCATACTATTCATTTTGCAGATAACACTCTCAAGTTTTACTTTTATTACCAATAGCAATTACAGCAGTATAATTATCATATATTCACACTTGATTTATATTTATTTTTAGCCTTGATTTTTCTTGTGTGTTTTTTTATTTCATTCATAATTATTATTGTGATCGATATCAAGAGTCTATCAAGTGTAAATATTTGATAATGTTAACTGAACTGTTGTTGATAACAGGGAAAATTGGAAGTTTTACTGGCCAAATTAATAGTATAGATTTTTTATAAACAAGAAGTAATAGTTTGTATTATTAAAATCTAATTTGTCTTATAATTATATAGAAATCATTATCGACACACAAAAATTTAAATATAAAGTTATGGTTCAATCCCAAGTTTATAACATTAATCACGAGACAAGCTTAGACTCTATTAAGTTAAAAGTGTCAAGCTAAATTTGATTAGGGATGTTCAAAAATTTGGTTGCTTGTAGCTCGGCTCAATCATCAACCGGCTCATTGGTTCGGTCACTAACTTGTATAAATCAAAGCTTATACTATAATTTTTATATATTATAAACTAATTTTATGTAAATACTCTTTAAATAAGTCATAGATGTATGGTTAAAGTGATTTTTTCCAATATAATATGTAATATGTAAGTAAAAAATATAGTTAGGCAATCTCTTATCATTTCACAACTAGTTAAGAGAAATGATTATATAAAATATTATATTTTTGTTTATATATATATGGTTATTTATAAAGTATCAAAATTAATTTATTTTAAATAAACAACTTGGATCGTGAGCCGGCTCAGTTCGATTCTTATATAAACAAACCGAACCCTAGCTCATATTTTTAACTCGTTTTAGATAAACGACTCAGTTCATCTCCATTTTATAACATCCCCATTTTATAAGGAGCCGAGCTTGATCCCACTCTAACTCGTTTGCGCTCATTGGAACCCTTAAGTTTAACAAATCATTTACACCAGGGTATAGTAACCAAGTACGGTTGAGTGAATAGTGATCCGTATTATAATTATAAATATAATTAAAATGGAATAAAAAGGTAAAAAGGAAAGGGAAAGGAAGAAGATCTCCCTGTCCCTTGTAAAACTAAACCAACTAGCTGTTGCTCTTCTGTCTCAGATTGGCTTGCTGAACAATTTAAACGAGTATGATCACAAAGTCACAAACAACTAGGAATAGTTTTATTCCATTAAAGCATCGCGGTGGTAAACGGTTTATTATTTAAATAAATTTCATCATTTTAAATACTACATAATATGTGTGATGATTTTAATCATACATAATTAATTTTAAGAATGTAAGGAATATTTTAAAGAAAAATTACTTAAATTGATACCTATTTAGTTACAATAGTGTGTGAACCCCCAAGTTATGTGTAGAAATTTGTATTGTTTGATTTCAACGACTTGTACATCTATACTTAACTCATTGTTTTAAAGTCTTGTACATGATTTTAGTATTTCTAAATTGACATCATTGATTAACTTAGAAGTTATATCAAATTGACATTATTGATTCACTCATCTTTTCGGATTTCAATATGTAGTTTAAGATTCTTTTTGTTTTATAGTAGTTTTAAACTCGGATTTAAGAGTGAATTTACATTTACCATCTCACACACACACATACAAGGGCTCGTTCAAATAAAAAAAAACTATTTGTCTAGAAAATATAAGAATCAATATAGGATTGACACATGTCAATATTTAAAATTAAATAGCAAGGGTAATATTATCTTTAACAATCATCACATATAAACTAAATTTAGTTTTTTTTTTTATTTTCTTTAATGTGTTTCTAATCTCAATTGATTTTATTTATTATTTATGTAGGTTTTTTATTTCATTCAATCAAAACTTAATCTAATTTGAATATAAAATCAATTTTTCTTTCAGATCTGTTTATTCTGATCAAAATCCAATCTAATTCTAATATAAAATCAATTAAGAAGAAATGTTGTTTAATATTGCATTCATTTTTTTATTCGAAACCTAGATATATCAAATTTTCCATATGGATTTTGTTTAATTTTATTCATAGTTGTTACATCCCGACGGAATCGTGAAATGCTTGGGTGTGACTCATTAGTTCAAAACGCATTGATTATCACCACAATCACAACAATAAAATAAATATTAATTTTATTAGTTTATAATTGATAGGAATACATGATACAAAATTTAGTCAAACATTCTAGACTTATACATTTGTAATCCTAATCAAAAGTATATTTTCAACACATCACATATCTTCAGTTAGTAGTGAACGTGAACGTCCACATAAAAGATGAAGTCAAACAAGTTAATAGTCAACCAGAAGCACAACTTTCCTTGGTAACCATGCCGATTACTATACATTTTGAAGGTATACACAAGATTATAATACATTCTAATGACCTGAAAAAACATACTCAAAATAGTCAACAAACAGTTGGTTCCTCATCTCAGCATATGCTGGTTGACATTTCCTACGTAGCACTGCATATATTATTTGACGGTTGATCATCCGAATTAATGGTTGCGTCGATATGACAGTAACAAATCGAAGTTCTCAAAAATCCATCAAATTCAACACAGATAGTATGTCCCCCCCCCCCCCCCCCAAAAAAAAGTTATAAATCAAAAAGAGGTCATATTACTCACCTTAATTCCAGCCAACAAGTCAAATAATTCCTTTAAAATAATTATTTGTTAGAATAAATCTAATTTCTTTAAAATTTTCAGCATTTAAATCACTAACTATATCAAAATTCTTAATCGATCACTACTTTCACCCAAAAATTACAAAAATTTACTATTGACATTCTAAAATCTATATATTCCCATAAAATATCAGATTAATAACTCATAACAGATAAATTACTAGGATTTTTACAAGTTTCATATTAATTGGTAGAAATAGTTAAACATCCCTAACAAATTCCAAAATTTATGCATGCTATTCTATTCTAAATACTATAATTTATGTAAAATTTCTATAAATTTTTTAAAATATGAAATTCAGTTATACATACGAATTAAGTCACGAAATTTATTCAATAATTCCTATAAAATATAAGGTTTATTATATAATGTTTTTAGATTTTTATCAGTTTTGGATCTTCTATTTAATTATTTTCTTTCATTAATCATATAAATTAATATATCCGTTATTATTGCCCCATATTTTATAGTTCAAATTTTCTTATCAAGTTCTTAATTATATTCCTACAATTACTATCATTTAAATATTTAATCCAATTGATCAAGAACATCTATGTTTTGAGCCCTTTAATTTGTAATATTTTTGTTTAAATTCTTGATTTTTATAAAACTTTCAATTTTTTAGTTCTTGAATCCCCCTTTCTTACTAATTTTTGAATAAAATCATTTGTTTCTGATTTTTTGCAAATAATCTTGATGATTCTTAAAGGGTTGGTTTGTATGTGTTTAGTTAAACACACACATATACTTCTATCTTATGGGTTTAGAAATTAAACCTTGTATGAGGATGAAAGAACTTAAAAAGACTGCTTGGTTAGACTCTTGATGATCCACTTGGGGTGCTTGTTCTTTGAACTTAAAGATTGATTATAAGCTTGTGGAAGTAACTTGGTCCATATTGTTCTTGAGGTTGTTAATGATTAAGAGATGGTGATGAGGTGAAAACCAAAAGTATGACGGTGGTGATGGATTAAGAACCAAGAATGGGAGAAGGGATAAGAACCGAGAGGGATGGTTGCGGGTGTGTTGTGTTGTGGTTATGGTGAGTTATGGTGGTTCACGGTTATGGAAGTTTGGTGTTGTAAGGTTTTCATTGGGCTAGAGCTTCAAATTAGTAGGGATTACCATCATTACTCTAGCCTTAAGCTTGATGAAGTGGGGATTATAGCTTGTATTAGTGGGTTGTTAGGAAGAAGTGGTGGCAAGTTCTTAAGAGGGATTAGTGTCATGGTGCTACGTAGCGGATTTAGGAAAGGGTTAATGTCAAGGGAAGGCTAGGTGGCGATTTACTGTGTTAATGACTTTACTTAGTCATTAAGCTAGGATTAGTTAATAGTTAAGGCATTTATTCAAGTTAGTTAGTGTCCTAATGAATTGATATTAGGCTTAAGGTTGTGTTTTAGTTAGTGCTTAAGTGTTTGAGATTTATTTGGTTTTGCTTTTTGATATAAAGTTTATAGATGTTAACTTGTTTGATAATGCTTGATTAAGTTTTGATCTTAATTCATAACTTGTAAATAAAAGATATTTATCATTCAAGTGACTAATCACATAATCTTACAATTTAATAGCTCGACATGCATGATTCAATAATCACAAAGTTTACATGACAAGAATACATGCACACGTAAACATTTATGCATGCATGTTTACGTATCATAAGTGCACGTTTAAGTAAGCATGCAAAAACTCATATAAGCAAATAAAATTACCTTAGTTATCTCTAACAAGATATAGCATATACTATCAATTTATAGAAAATGTTAAATTTACCTAACCTTGGCTGAGGGTTGTCACAATACTTAGATTCAGAAACATCATTCACTATATAATTGTAAGGCCCCGTTCCCGGGTACCTCACAGTTGGTCAACCACAGCAGTTAAAACACTATGCATTATAATTATACAAACTTAAGCAGCGGAAATGATTTATCAAAAACTATTCATTTCATTTAAAACACTGTTGTTAGGCAATACATCATCATTTATTGTTTACAAAAGAATTGTTTTAACGCATTACAAAACAACAGCAACATAGAATACGAATGGATGCCAGTCTTTCCCTGCCGAGTAGCTTCACCCTCGTGCCATCCTCAACAATAATTACCTGCCAACTAAAAAAATATAAAAGTCAGCGTTGCTGAGTGAGCTCTAGTTTGATAAGTAATAAAATACTTTCTATATGTTGTATATGGAAATACTCTTTTCTGTAAAATACAACTCTGTACTGTATATGCGAGCACGCATTAACTGTATGAACAAATATTGTTTGTTCTCTTTACTGTATGCCTTGTCTGTAAACTTTTATCTTTATCTTTCACTATCTGTATGGACCAATGAACAATACCCCAACTATATGCGCGATGGAAAACGGGTAATGGGCCATCTATATCCCCCGAAAGGGTCAACTGTATCCCTCGAAAGGGTCAACTGTATCCCTAGAAAGGGTTCTGTGTACTGCGTACAAGGCCGACCCAATCACCCAGGGTACTCTACAAAGGTCCTGCCAATCTCAATTAATTGGCTCTGTGTGCATAATAGGGTAGCTAACCCACAGCACAGTTGAGCTTACGACAACATGGTTGTGTACCTCCTGTAAGCTTGCAAGACTTGTTAACATTTTACTAATGTTCCTCTTCTTTTTTTATTGCTCTTTCACTTTATTATTACGATATACTTTACGTTACGATAATAAACATACCATGTAAAGTCACATACTATAAGTAATAATAATAGTAGCAATAATAATAATAAGGAA
>BJCM01265041.1:0-11150 GCA_018326385.1 Flaveria bidentis
ACTACCGTTACCCTGCCCAAAATTCGTTAGATCGAAATTTCTGACTCCTATTGACATTCTAATAATTGTGGATAGATATACAGGTACACATAGGCCATCTAGCAAAGGTGGACTACGTGGCACCTGGGAGGCGTAAATGGCGACACGTAGACAATGATTCGGAGGTTGAACAGTTAGAGCTCCCGGAGGATGACTCCGACGATGACGACAGGGGTGATGGTGGAGATGCAGGGCCCACTCAATCGAGGGCCCCCACTGATGACATAGCATCTCCAGCATCCACCTATGATGTAGTAGAGACTGTAGGGTATCATTAGGACTTTCGTCCGGATGAGGAAGAGGATACTGATGAGGAGCTCCTAACCCGCACTGTGGGGAGCCGGGTGGTTTCCACTGACTGATGTATTCGGGAGGTTGGTGGATGCCCTGGCAAATCTAGGGAGGCTGACACTGATCCTACTTATGCTCCTAATCAGTCCAGCAGGGTACCAGGGGGAGCATCCACCTCGAGGGTATCGAGGAAGAAAAGGATGGCTCAGCCCCACGGGTTGAAAAAGAAGAAGAGGAGGATGACCTTCATTACTACCACCACTACTACCACCACTTCCACCACTCCACCTACCACCACCACTCCACCTACTACCATCACTCCACCACCACCACTATAGCCATCCCATCTACCACCATATCTATCACACCCACTCCACCACCACCTTCATCTATACCACCCCCAATCTTCCCTCAACGACCACCACCTCCATCTATACCACCCTCAATCTTCACCACTGCCACCACCACCACTAGCCACCATGCCGGTCCGTCATCCTACCCCTCTTATACATCTGGATCACCTATACCTCCAAGTGGGGTAGAGGAACAGCTCTCCGCACTTAACCGTATGGTGCTGAGGCTGTTGGCTGTCGATGACGAGAAGACTGCTCAGATTCGACAGCTAGTAGACCTTACTGCTTCCCAATCTATACAGATATCTCAGCAGGCACAACAGATAGAGCAGCAGGCCCAGCTGATGGATGCACAGCGTGTAGAGATGTCCCAACTCCGGGAGCAGCATGCCCAATCAGCTAAAAGGATAGAGGTGGTGGAGACCACATAAGACCATCATGCTGCGGCTCAAGGGATCAAAAGACGAGTCCTTAAAGATCAAGTAATGAGATGGAGATTATAGTGATGATGACAGTGATGATGATGATGATGATGATGATGATGATGATGATGATGATGGTGATGACATTGATGATGATACTGATGTTGATGATGATGCCGGTGATGATGATGTTGATGATGATGAAGATGACACATCTGTTGCGGGTGCCACACCTGCAAGTGAGAGGAGGACGAAGAGCATATGATCCAGGATAAGAGTAATACTTAGTTGTTTTTGTTATTTAAATCATATGTATTTGAATCTTGTACTACATTAATGTAATGAATGTTTATATTTAATGTTGATGTTTCTGTTTTGACTATTAACTAATGATTGTTGTGTTGAATGTCTAAATTAAGCAGATCCAAACATTCATAGGGATGAATATGATGTTGCTCCTCTCCAACAGATCAAGACTCAGCTCACGTTGATTCTTGATCTGCAGGGTATAGTCAGGAGATAGGTGATGTACCCTCATAAGAAAAAGGAGAGATCATTCACAATCTCATTGATGAGCAAATAGCAGAAATGTTCAAACTCAATGCCGACGAGATCGTGAAAGACGCTCCAACAGTCCATGTGGAAAGTGACGACGAGCTCAATGATATGGATGAAATCGAGATTGAAGATGTCACTGACCAGCATTATCCAGAGTACACTGACAATAAGGATAATGTCATTCCCAATCTGTGAGACAATCTTGTCAGTGAAACCTTTGAGACTCTAGATAAACTGGAACAAGAGTCGGACAAAACGGAAGATAAGGCCCAAGCCTTGGATGCTGATGTTAATATCAATAAGCCTGAGTGGGTCGCATGCTTTGAAGAGATAAGAGCCCAACACAGTGCTTCAAAGTCGACAGTCTACACCAAGCTGTATAAAGTGAAGAAACATCACAAGGTGTCGGGCAAAATCATCGCGTTTTTGCAGTTAAAAGTGAGAAAGGGATCGAGTACTTTAGGTCCCCACATGACCTGAAGAATCTTCCTGGATTTGAGCTTACCAGTTAGCAAAGCTGAAACTGCTATACGCTGATCCACGCAAGATGTCTGGCTGGTTTGAAACAACACTAAAGAGAGAGTACCATACCAGATGGGTCAACTTCAAACCTCAACAACCAATGAGGTATATCAGACGGTCTGAGGTTGATGCAATAACTGGAAAACCGAGAATAGTAATGAAATGGAGTCCTACGTGCACCATGTCTAAGATCCTACTACGGGAAATGCCACATGACTTCACTCCACACTTCTAATGGTGTTACTATGATTGGAGGATAGGAGAGACAGTCATAGTCTTGAACAAAGAGGGCAAAATGGATACTATCAGGGTATTTAACCTGATGTGGCTCACAAACTTGTCTGCAGATGATGTATACACATTATACAAGTGGCCACTGTGCTATGACTCTCAAGATATTGTACAACCTCTACAATTTCAGAACGTGATACGACTGTGCTTTGCGTTTGAGATACATGCAGGAGTCACAAGAGAAGATAAATACAAGAAGTATGAAGAGGTTATAAAGATGGTAAGACATTAGATGAAACTAGGTCCAAGTGGGAGTTTGTAGGTCCATGTGTCCCTAGTTTCTGAACTTAATGTAATATGTCTTTAGCATCTTACACTTTTGTAATAGTTGGGTACTTAATGAAATGTAAATGTTTGGTTGTGTTTATCATGTCTAATATTTCATTAATGAGTTGTTTAACGCATATTGACTTGATTATATAGGTTTGTGGTTGATAATATAAATAATGTAATGATAATTAATACATTCAAACTTAATAACATGAAGTTGTCATGCGAATGGCCCATGCTAATGGACCATACGCATGAACAACTTCATGCAAATGTCTTAGTCGCACAATTGAACCAGGAGACTGGATTAGTCCTATGATTGTAACATGAGATTGACTCAGTCGCATGACTGAACACTCAGTCATATGAATGGATCAACCGCATGACTCTATCGCATAATTGTTTCTTAACGTTAGATTCAATGCATAATTGTTTCTACGTGCGTTCTCACTGATTGGATCGCCAATCAAATTGGATTCCGCACTATTTGATTCGGTATACACATTAATCAGTTAGTACATCGTCCAGTACACCATCGTAACAAGATCAAAATCCAAGGTTTGTTGATAGATATCCGCAAGCACATGATTGCTGCCTAGCCAAGTACTTTTAGGCTGGTGGTTGATCTGGCGGGGAGGTTGTATAATGAGAGAGAGTTGTAAGTGGTAGAGGTTAGTAATAAGGTGGTGGTAACACGAATTGGAATGGAAAATGGATTCGCCATGGTGATTACACTCCAAATAGCAAGAAGGTAAGGGTGCATGATCAAAGGGTGGTAACTTCATTTTCAGGGACGAAGAGGTGTGGTAAATGCGAAAAGGAGTATTCGGGGGAGTGTAGGTAGGGATTGAACATCTGCTTCAAATGTGGGAAGCCCGGTTAGAAGGCAAGATAGTGTGGGGCTGTAAGATGTTACAACTATGTTGAAGAGGGCCATCTATGTAGGGATTCCAAAAGGCCGAGGGCTGAAAGTTTTGGGGCAAAGAAGGTCGGGAATGTAGGGCTGAAGGCAAGTGCCAAAGCACTCACGATGAACCTGGAGGAGGCTAGGACGGAACCCGATGTTATGTTAGGTACTCTAACATCTTGTATTTTTGTTTAATTAAAAGTTGGTGTCGTTAAATTCTTGTAAGGGCTATTGATGGTATTTATGGAACTTGTGAGTTATTTATGCTTATTTGTAATTTGTCTTTAACCCTTAATATAAAATCTAAAATTATAACTATTAACTTAAATAATAATAATTATGATAACAATAACAAAAATAATAACTAGAATAATAATAATTATACTAATAATGAAAGCATTATTAATAAAATTAATAAAGATAATTGTCAAAATAATAAAACCAATAATAAGATTGTTACTACTAATAATAATTTGTGAAAATATTAAACTTGTAAAAGTTAAAATCTTAAAATAATTAAGTTAGGGGGTTAATTTGTTAATTTTGAGACCTTAAATAAAAGTTTTAGCATGAAATAAGAATATTTTAAAATTGAGGGACCATTTGAGTAAATAACCAAAATTTCAATCGGTTCCCTATCAACCTCATTATTCCGGCAAGGCTCCGGCCAACTCGCCGGCGAGTCTCCGGCCACCTTAAACCCTCGAAATCCGATGATTTCTTAACCCAAAACCGGTCCCAAAACTTTAGTGCACTCGTTTCGAACATGTAAGCAGCAATTAAACATCGGTTACAAATCCAATCGAAGGGGTAACCGATGCCTTTAATCGTAGAACCTTTCGGCCTTTAAACTCCAATAATAAACCAATAATAAACAAATTAAATGTACCCAAACGATCAATAAACCATCTCTAATCGTTTACAGCCCCTAATTTCACCTGGAACACTCAAAAATTACATCTCCGACTCTCTCTTTTTCCACGACCTGCAACTCGATCGAAACCTAACCTCTTAACAAATTCAACCTAGATTGACAAGGGGCTTTGAATCAGGATCATTGTTCGAAGTTGCCCTCGAGTGTAATTCGGTTATCATCTGCATTTGTTCATCGATTGGAATCAAGATAACCGCGTCATGTTCTTCGTGTTGAATACCTTCAATCTATCATCAACCGGGTAGTTAGATGCATTAACATATGCGTATTTGCATGGGGAATCATAGCCCGATCGATTTGATACTCAATTTTGGTGCAGAACAAACTAGGGTTCATAGGGAATTTGGGGGTTTCTTTTGTTTATGTTTTTAAACTTTCAAAACAAGATATACCGCGGTTGAGGCCTTGGTTCACTAGTTAAGACACTGCACTCTTAATCATGAGGTCCCGGGTTCAAAACCGGGCACCCTCATGTTTTATTATTAAAGGATTTTAAGCATAAAACTAATTCTAGAAAAATTTTAAAATGTATAAAAATTATTTTTATAAATTCCATATATTTTCAAAATCTTCCAAAAATTTTCTATATTTTTTCTTAGTTTATATAAAAATGTTTTTATTGATAAAACATTTTCGCAAAACCTGTTTGAATAATTTTAATAAAATGGATTGAAAATAATAATTAGTAAATTATTATTGGTTCAAATATTCCTTTTCAATTAATTTTATTTATATAGTAATAAATTTTTAGTTATAAAAATTTATTTATACTTTATCTATAACCTTTTTAATTATTATAATTGTTTCTTTTCGCAACTTTGAATAAAATATAAATAAATATTTTTTTCAAGAAAATATAAATTTATTCCACTTGTTTAAATATAATTATTTGAAAAGACCCAAATGCGAGTTAGAACCCTAGTCCTCGTTGATGTTAAACTCATTACAATAAAACTTAAATCTTGTAAATATATATATTTAGGTACCTTGTGAAGAACTACGTTGGAACGTTGCTTATTATATTACTTATTAATCGTTAATTATATATTTATTGACCAAGTGAGTATTTCTATACCCCTTTTTATATTTTCACACTTTGGGGTGAAACATGATACTTATAATCGTTGCACTTGTAAATTCATTTGATTCTTGTAAACTATTGGCAATTCACTTACATGTTGTTATTAGTTGATCTTTGTAATTACCATGTATTGACGATTATATGTACAATCATTAAATATTGCTATCCTAGCGACGTCATAGATCTATGGGCATGACAAACCTGCTTGGTTAATCCAAGTACATTTAGCTAATTGTATAAACTTGTAAATGTAAGAACTTGTAAACTGTCAAGGTTTGATTGTGCTTCTGTCTTACATCCCTAGTTACTTTGTTCACTAATTTACAACATGAATTGCCATCTTTTATATATTATGTATTGAAAACTATGGAAATCTCACCAACATATTGTTGACCTTTTATTTTTAACATGTTTCAGGAAATGCGCAAATTTGAAAGGCATCTTTTGAAGCTTATTCACACCTAGGAATGGACCTAGATAAATAAATGGATGGACTTGAAATATTCCTTTTATGCATGTTAATTTTGTTATTTGAGACTTATGTTTGTAATGTTACCTTTGGAACTTATGAATAATATATTTGAGTTTATTAATAGCGTTATGTGGCTGTGAACGATCTTAACTCTCATATCTCAACGTTTCCGCTGTCAAGGTTAGGGTGTGACAGATTGGTATCAGAGCCCATAACTATAGGGATTTAGGTTATTACAAATGGTGACCTAGACTATTATTTATGCATGAACCTTATAGAATAATATTATTATTCTTATAAAATGAATGGTTTGCATGCAACATAATGCTATGCCTTCTTATGTGAAATTTGATGCCTTAGCATAGGATTGCTTAAACATTGTTACTTGTCTCCCCTAAACTTATCTTTGACTCTTTGATTCTCCCCGAAAATGAAGCTTCTTAATCTTATTCTCAACGACACATGGGATCGTATACTTATTGTTTATGGCTTGGATCTTTAGACTTTATGTCTAATCTACACAAATCTCATCAAGGTTTTGATTTCATGAACCAAAGAAATATTGTGTGACGCATAGACACCTATATTCTAGATTTCCTGGCAAAAGGCCTTCGGGCTAAGGTAAGCATTTCGCATAAATCCTACGGGACTAGTTATGCTTACCTGGGGATTTCTGGGATGTGTGATAAACTATGGTCGATATACACAAGTTTCTAAGGCAAATGGGGCAATTCACCTAGACGTGTCAACGTTTTCAAATGGTAATGTGTAACCAAATAGAATCATTACATGTACCTTACAACCCTTAGCTTATCTTTGTTTAAATTACTGTCCTTTGAACCTTTATTCCCGTGAATAACTCATTTTGTATGTATCATGTCTCGTCATCATGGAAAGAGTGGAAGTTCTAACCGCAAGCTTGCAACAATGATTGCCCGACAAATGGTTGTTGTGCTCCCATCCTTGGTTGCTGAACTTAATAGCACCCTAATGGCTAATACCAACAACAACACTAATTGGAACAATAGCGGTGCTCATGGAGTGAATAGCAACAATCAACATGGGAACAATCGCACTTGCACTTTTAAACTGTCAAGGATTGATTGTGCATTTTGTCTTACATCCCTAGTTACTTTGTTTACTAATTTACAACATGAATTGTCATCTTTTATAACTTGTGTATAGAAAACTAAGGAAATCTCACCAACATACTATTGACCTTTTATTTTTAACATGTTTCAGGAAATGCGCTAATTTAAAAGCCATCTTTTGAAGCTTATTCACACCTAGGAATGAACCTATATAAATAAATGGATGGACTTAAAATATTTCTTTTATGCATGTTAATTTCGTTATTTGAGACTTATGTTTGTAATGTTACCTTTTGTTGATACATGTGTACCTAGTTTAGGAGCTTAATGTAATATGTCTATCATGTCTCACATATATGTAATTGAATGGGTATGAATAAAATACAAGTGTGGTTGATGTTTATAATATTTAATATTTCATTGTTTATTCTGTAATAACGCATATTGAACTAACTATATAGGTTTGTGGTTGTTTACATAGTTCTTAGTCAATAATGGTTAAGAAATGTGTTTAAACTTAATCGTGTAAAGTTCTCATGCGAATGGACCATGCTAATGGACCATACGCATGAATATTTCATGCTAATGGACCAGTCGCACAACTAAACCAGGAGACTAGACCAGTCGCATGATTGTGACATATAATTGACTCAGTCGCACGACTGCTCAGTCGTGCGGATGGATCAACCGCAAGATTCAGTCGCACGACTGAACCATGCTAACAGTTCAGTCGTACGATTGGAAGACCCTATACTATAAATTCCACCTAATTCGTGGAAAAACGTAACAATTCGAATACCTACGTACATAATCGTACCCTAGCCGTCCAGAGACTCAAGAAAACCTGTTTCAAGTTCATAGATCATAGTTGATCATTCTCTAATCATTCTTAACGTTTCATTAATCGTTAGATTGATATGAACTGTGATCTCCCAGATTGGATCACCAATCAAATACGATTCCACACTATTTGAGTTGGTATACACGCACAATCAGTTAGTACTCCATCCGTACACGGTCCCTAACAAGTGGTATAAGAACTTTGGCTCTTGATTTTACATGTGATTCAATCGATTTAGTGTAAAAATATCACATTTCTTCATTCGAAAACACAATCTTTTTGGTTAAAATAGTGTTTTTGACGTCTCCAGATCTAAAAGTTCACGTTTTTCGGCTTACGGCAGATTAGGGTTAGTAAAAATTCATGTTTTTGTGTCAAAGTACCAAAAACACTCGACTTTTCAAAACCAGCAGCCTTCAGTCGCATGATTGTCTCAATCGCACGACTAAACTCATTCGCATCTCCCATACGCATGATTGAACTTAGTCGCACATCCATTCGTACGACTGAACAAACTCATTCACATTGTTCATCCGCATTGTTCATCCACATCTGCCCAATCGCACGACTGTTCATCCGCATTTGTCCAATCGCACGATTGGCTCAACCGCATTTGTTCAATCGCACGATTGATTCATTTGGACTTGTCCATTCACACAAATGAAAAAGTTAAAGTTTGAACTTCAAAGTTGATACAAATGGAAGATCTGTACTCAGCTTTTACAGCCGGTAGGGATTCAAGGATCCATAATCTATTGCTTTTGGAAAATGAAGCTGGGAATCACAATAAGCCCCCTAAGCTCATAACGTTAGATGATTACCCACAGAGCAAGCAAAGGTTCGATATATACTTAAATGGAGTTGATCCTAATCTGTGGGAATCAATCGAGACTAGGTCTATTCCGGTTGGTGTTGATGGAGTAAAACTTACCTTGGGTGGCATGACTGATATCCAGAAGGTAAAGTACAATGCGGAGAAAAGGTGTATGCTTTGTTAACTCAGTCAATTCCTAAGGATATATTCCATCAGTTTTCTGAGAATAAACAAGCAAAGAAGCTATGGGATGCTCTACAAAAACGGTATGACGGGAATGTGATGTTGAAGGCATTGAAGGCAAAGGCTTTGAAGAAGGAGTTTGATAACTTCTCTTCGATAAGAAAAGAGAACTTGGATGACATCATCGACCGTTTCTACCAC
The DNA here is from genome assembly GCA_018326385.1 of Flaveria bidentis. Taxonomy (NCBI): domain Eukaryota; kingdom Viridiplantae; phylum Streptophyta; class Magnoliopsida; order Asterales; family Asteraceae; genus Flaveria; species Flaveria bidentis. The sequence continues at coordinate 9,271 of BJCM01265041.1, forward strand.
TTGATGAGTGGGCTACACACTCATGGGGTTACCACGTCCATGGAAGAAAATGTGTCGAATTTGGATAATGGATTGCTAGATAAGTGGGTTTTGTTTGTGTCAAACCTCAGATAGAATAATATGCTGGCAAAGTTGGATATTAACAATTTCATATGGAAGCTGAGAGTGGAAGAGTTGAGGATGAAGTACAGGTCTCCAAAAGGATCATATGATCAGAACTTGTCACTTTACAACTCAACTCCTCAACCAAAAAATTCTGGAGCACCACTTTAAAAAGCATTCTGTCCAGTTCAGCCGCTCCGTCCCAAGCCATTACTTCAGGATCTGACACATTAGGGTCATCTTGCACCTAATACATAGCACCTGAAACCAATGCTATGAAATTGAAGACCGAGAATCTCGGTAATGTAACTATAGAGGTAGTAGAGGAGCATATGGATCTCCTAGCAGCTGTCGATCACTCCTATGACGGTCTAGTTACGGGCAAGATTTGAAACTGCCATCTCGCCGATGAAGACTACGAGCAGGTAGATGAATCTGAACTCGAAAGAATGGATATCATCTCAGACAGAATGGAATGCTCTCGAAATTAGATATAAATGACTTCATTCTGAAACTGAGAGAAGAGGAGCTTAGGATGAAGTATCGAGCCCAAAAGGCTAACTACGATCAGAATCCTGCATCTACAATGCAACTCCTTCAGTCAAGACATCTGGAGCACCACTGCAAACTGCCTTCATCTCAAGCGCAACAGTTCTAGCACAACCTTCAACTTCAGGATCCGAAACGTCAGGGTCGTCTAGCACCCAATATATGATACCTGAAGCTAATGCAGCAAAACTAAAAACCGACAACTTCGGGAATGTGACTGTGGAGGTGGCCAGAGAACATATGGACCTGTTAGCTGCGGTTGTTCAATCCTATGATGGATTAGTTGCTGGAAAGATAGGAAACTTTCACCTGGCAGATGAAGATTATGAGCAGGTGGATGAGTGGAGTTGGAACGTATGGACATAATATGGGCTGTGGCAAGTGTTGTCTGACGAGCTAAAAAATTTGTCAAAAAGACAGGACAGAACTTGGTTGCCACAAAAGACACAACCTATGGGTTCGACAAGTCAAAGGTTACTTGTTTCAACTGCGGTGAGAAGGGACACTTCAAGAGGGAGTGTTTAAAACCAAAGAAGATGGATAATGGCAATCCCTTCTCGTCCTTTAATCGTCAGGACAAGGCCACATCTAGCAGTTCTACCTCATCTAGTAAGGACCTAAAAGCCTTAACTGCTAACGAGAATGAAGGACAGGACTTGAGCTTTTGGTTCATGTCACCGGGAGAGTCCAACATAGCTAACGTGGAGGACATTAATGACGATTCGCCTAGTGAGGGAGACATAGCAGTAGAGCTCACCTTGTCAAATTCTGAAGAGACTGGGCCCGTGCTCAACCACCTACCTGAAGAAGATAAATCTGCTTCAATGTTAGAATCACCAGAACCAGATTCAACAGATTCTGCTCTCATGGCTGATTCCTCTTCATCTCAGGTAAGTACTACTGACCAACTATTTAGTAATCATGTTTGCTTAAAATGTAATAAATTGAGAGAAATTATAGATGTTGGGGTTTGTTAAAACATAGTTGCATAGTTTAACCATTTAAACTTTCTGAAAAACGCAGCGGAAAGAATGATTATTATTAAAGTTTATAATCTGAAATTTCAGGTTCTATTTTGTCATTAAAACATGTAAACAAACCCAAGAACATGAGGATCTTTTGTATGTGAATAAAAGCTAGCTATGAGCATATAAACAACACAACATGGACAGCATTAAAGAGGCTGCCACAAACTACCTTTGAGCAGCCAAAGTAGTTCGAAAAAGATG
>BJCM01265042.1:0-11522 GCA_018326385.1 Flaveria bidentis
TGGAAGTCCGACGAATAATGGGGTATACATCGAACTTATTTGACAAAAGAACCTCAGGGTGAATATGCTTTGCTAATCCTCAAATCTGTGCAAGAGGTAGTTCGAGACTCTTTTTTTTGGTCTGGAACAAATGTGGATGAATCAATGCGGATGGCTTATTCGTGTGATTGAACATACGACTGGTCCAGTCGCACGACTGAACATACGACTTGTCCAGTCGTACGAATGGTCCATTAGCATGGTTCAGTCGTACGAATGGTCCATTCTCATGGTCCAGTCGCATGAACGGGTCTGCACGCATATTTTTAGATCTGCAGCCACCAGGGCTACCAAAAACCCTAATCTGACGAATTTTACATGAACCGAAACGAAATAGACATCATAAGATTCGAAAGGGTGATCAAAACTTCGTTTTGAGTTTGATATTAACATAGAAACAACACATGTAACAAGATCTGAGCAAAACACGAAGAACACGAAGTGCGTTTAACGTCAAAGAACCTGAAATAGATCTAGAAATCAAGAGCTCGGGTTGCTAGAATGATTGTTAGATCATTCGAGCAGTACCCGGCTCTGATACCAATTGTGAAGGCGTTGGATCGGTAAACATCCGAGCGTGTTCCTGACGGAAGGATAAACAATAGCAAAAAATAAGAGACAATTGATAACACGAACTATAATTTAATGGTTTTATTGATTAAACCTAACGATTACAAGCTCATTACAACATAAGAATCAAGACTATTGGCAAGGGAGATCGAGCATGATCTCCCCTCTCATCCAGCAGCCCTAGGCTCCGGGCAGACTCCTCTCAAAACCCTTAATAGCTCTACACATTGAAACTGGTATATATAGGCCTCAGCCCATATTAGATGGGACTGGGCCCATTCGTGCGATTGGACCATGCTTATGGTTCAATCGTACGACTCGACCATACTTATGGTTTGGTTTTACGAATGTCGTAATTGCATCTCTTAGTCGCACGACTAGTCCATTAGCATGGCTCAGTCGTATGACTGGGTCTCATTCGCATATTCTCTTGCGAATGACCCAATTTCATGTGTTTACAACATATCAGGTGTATTACATTAAGCCTAGACAATTCGTCAAGCGACGGACACACTATATATGACTATATATGCTCCAACACAACTCTCAATGAGTTGTGAACCTCCTTTTATTTGCTTGCAAGACTTTTCATTTGTTTATAATGTTCCATTTTCATTATCTTAAATCTTTGGCTTCGTTAAGATAGTACTTTACGTTCATTATGATAATCACACCACGTAAAGTCATATCATAATACGTAATAAGGAACAGAAGGAAACATAACATACATAAGCATAACATCAATCACACATCATTAGACATGAATATCACACATCATCCATCACATCACATACAACATCACAAAGTCAAATTACATCACCCCTAGGAACATCCCAAATCAAAGCCTACTTACATTTTGGTAAAACCAACAAGACACAGTGGGGGTTCTATTTTGGTAGGGTTCAGTTTTAGTAGCTACTCTGATACGTGCGATGTAGTATTTACTTTGTGCTATGTAGTGTGCGATCTTGGCTACCTTATGTGGGCGATCCGTGCGATATGTACTTCGGGTATGATGATGCAAGGGTGCGATTTGTGCGAAAAGTGTGATATGTATGAAATGGATAAACGGTAGAAATGATGTTATAAATAAAGGAAACGGATGAAAGATGTAACGAAAGTAAAGAAGATAATATTTATATTATCTCTGTGTATGTATGTTGTGTGATCGTGTACAAATGTAACGAATGGTTTAATAAAGGAAGAAAAGTATGTTTTATTATGAAACTAGAATCACTCAGCAACGCTGACTTTGATGTGTTTCTAGTTGGCAGGTAGTTGCTGAGGATGGCACGCGGCGACTACTTCGGTCTTTTGGGATGGCATCCATTGTTATAATGCTTTTGTAATAAAATGTAAAATGATATTGTTTAATGAATGGTTGTATTATTTTTCAAAAGCATTTTGATGAAATGAAAATGTTGTTTTTAATGTTTTCGCTGCAACGCTTTTATGTAAGAAGATAAAGTGTATGTTTTTGGTGCGATGAGGATCCAACTGTAAGCGTCCCGGGAACGGGGCCTTACAAGTTGGTATTAGAGCCAAAGTTTAAGTGAAATGGGTAAATTTTCAAAATGAACCTTAACTTAAACTGAGAATGGGACGAAAAGGGAATGGGATGCCAATGTGAGTAGCTGAGTGCCATCAAGTATTTTCGTAACGTTAACCGGTTTTATGTGCGCATGGTATGTGGTTATGTGTTGTATGTAGATTTAAATACTGATGTAGTCAGGACAGGTAATGCTTGGGGTATGGAGAGTAAAGTAAGTGGCTAATCACAATTAGCCACTATAATTAGGGACTTACTATACTTGACATAAATTGAGTTGTTCCCTTAAATGACCGTGTTGGTGGTTGAATCTTTTAGTGCATGTTAGCACATGGCTGGTGGTAGATCCTCTCAAGCTTCATGTGGTGCAGGCGGTGGTGGACGTGGTGCTGAACCACAGATCACGAGAGGAAGACCTAGAGTGGAGAAAGTGGTTCATGAAGAACCCGAGACCCCTCATCCGGAGGGCGGTGATGAGAGTGCTAATCTGAGAGCCTCGATGAGAGAGGCGGTTGCGAAGGAAGTGCATCAGGCCATGTAGACGATCATACCATCTGTAGTGACCGAAGTGATAAAGGTTGTTAGAGATGGGAAGAGATAGGAAAGGGGTAGACCTTCGGGAGGAGGGTGACGGCCCGAGGCTGAAAAAGTTTTCTCTGAGGATGAAGAGGAAGAAGAAGAGCCTGCACCGGAGGCGACACGAGGCTGTAACTATGGGGCGTTTCAACGATAAAAGCCCCCGACTTTTGAGGGTAATGGCACTGCTGCTGCTGCTCACCGATGGGTGAGGGAAATGGAAGTTGTTCTAAATATCAGCGAGTGTCGGGAAGAACAGAAGGTAAAGTTTGCTGCCCACTCGTTTGTGGACTCAGCTCTATGCTAGTGGGACAACATAGTCCAAGTTGAGGGTAGTCGGGCTATCAGAAGGATGAGATGGTCGGAGTTGAATAGGCTGGTGAATGAGGAGTTATGTCCTCATAATGAGATGAATAAAGTTGAAAGAGATTTCTTGCAGCTGGAGGCGGGAAAGATGATGCATAGTACACCACCAAATTCAACAAAATGGCACGCCTAGTGCCGGATCAGGTGACACCTCTTTCGCGAAAGATCAAGAGGTATATTCAGGGCTTGCCGACGGATATCCGTAGGCACATGATCACTGCCCGACGGAGCACGTTTAGGTCGGCATTTGATTTGGCGGGGAGGTTATATGATGAAAGAACTATGGTGGTGGTAGTGGCTGAAGACGGCGAGAAAGGTGATGGAGACCGGAACTGGAAGGGAAAGAGAACTGGATGGGGTGGTGACTCGACAAATAATAACCACGCACGGGGGGATGAACGTCGTATGGTCACACCTGGTGCAGGGACGAACTGATGTGGTAAATGCAGATAGAGCATTCAGGAGATTGCAAAAGGGGACCAAACACTTGCTTCAAGTGTGGGAAGACTGGTCATGTGGCTAGGGAATGTGGGACTATGAGATGTTACAATTATGGAGAAATTGGTCACATAAGAAGGGACTGTAAGAAGCCAAGGGCGGAAGGTTCGGGAGGGAAGAGGACCGGAGGAGAAGGACAGAGGGCAAACACAACGGCTACAAGATGATGCAGGAGGAGGCTAGGGCATACCCAAATGTTGTGTCAGGTATGTTTCTAGTAAATCAACCTTCTACTTTTATGTAGTTCGATTCTGGCGCAAGTAAGAGTTTTATTCTTGCTGATTTCTGTGCTAAATTGCCCGTTAGTAGTAAGAGTATAGATACGCCTTCCGATGTGGTCCTAGGAGCGGATTGTTTGGCAGACTACGAAGTAAGCATTGTGTGCCGCAAAAGATGATACGGTTGACAGCGCCTGACGGGATCACGGTGACGGTTTAAGGTGATTGAATCACGACGATTCCGAAGTTGATTTCGATAGCGGTGGCAAGAAAGTGCATGAGGCATGGACGCATTGCCTAATTTGCCAATGTAAGGTATGTGGAGATAATTGTCAGATGTATCGAGACCCAAGTAAAGATTATTGGTGGCCGGGTATGAAGCGTGATATAGTGGAGTACGAGACTAGATGCCTTACTTGTTAACAAGTGAAGGCCGAGCACCAAATGCCGTATGAGAAGAATCGAGGTGATCGAGGTTACGACTGAGCAACTTGAAAGGATCAAAGTCTTGATGAAGGTAGCCCAAGGATAGACAAGAAGCTGGATGTTGATATACGGCATAGATGGATAGAATTCCAGGTAGGAGCTTGAAAAGAGATGAGATAGTATTGCCCGCGATGGTTTAAGGAATAACAGGTTTCAGGGACGAAAGCTATATAAGGGGGGTGGACATGTAACGCCCGAAAATTTTCCTTGAAGCCGATGAAAGAAGAAAAGAAATAAAGTCCAAAGTCGATGGACCAAACTCGCTAACGGGAGAAACTTGGATGAGTGGAAGTATAAATAGGCAGGGCAGCCCACACCCTCCCCATTCTTGCCATTTTCAGCCAAAGAGAGGGAGAAGAGAAGGAGAAAATAGGAGAAAAGCTTGGTTCGGGTTGATTCGAGCTTGGAAATTGACGTGTAGCGTGTCAAAACGAAGCTCCTATTGTTGTGGTCCTTTGTGTGAGTTCTAGGACCCATCTTTTACACATTTTTGAACGATTTTGGGGCTGGAACACATCTGAAAACCTTTTTTCGAGTATTTGGGTGTAAAACGGTTTTTGTATGTATGTGTATGTGTATGATTCGTTTGGGGCTTGATTTTGGGCTTGCTTGTGTTTGAATGATGTCGTGGTATGCTTCCCTAAGGTTTAGAATGGTTGATTTGAGCTTAAGAGAGGTTTGGAAGGGTTTAGAGGCCGAACCGCCCACTGCAGTTTGGGATGAACTGCATTCTGCGCACAGCTAGGGCTATGCGACTGGAGGACTATACGACCGAATGGCATGCTACTGGGGGCCATACCCACAAAAGAGGTGCGACTAAGGTTCATTCGTGCGACTGAGAGCTATGCGCATGAGGGCTATGCGACTGAAGGTCATGCGAATGAAGGTCATGCGACTTAAGGTCAAGCGACTGGAGTCCATACGCCTGTGAGTCGTGTGATTAGGTCCATATGCATTAAAGATGTGCGACTGAGGGCCATTCGCATGAATGTCATGCGACTGAGGTCCATACTTCCGGATGTCATGCGATTTAGGTTCATTCGCATGGGAAGCATGCGATTGGAGGCTATGCGATTGGAGGCCGATTCACCTGAGTGTTCTCATACGTATGGAAGACCATGCGACCGAATAGGGTCCATACGCCCGAATACCATAGTATTGTCTGACTTTCGGGAAAGTGCGGACTTAGGCTCGGACCTTCGAGGTTGTAAATGATGTGATGGGCATGGATGATGCAAGATGATCATGATGATGAGCTGATGATGATGTTGATGTGTCGCATGATGATGTGTGATGCCGTATGGTTATATGATGCGATGTTGTGTGATTGTATGATGTTGTATGTTATGCATGATTTATGTTATGGGTGTTTGATGTTGCCTTATGTGATTGATGTTGTATGTTGTTATGTTTTTTATTATTATGTATGATCGTCTTCCCGTGGTTTGAATTGAACGTTAATGAATGTAATGAAAGTATTATGCAACGTAAAGTGAAAGATAATGAAAAGAGGAACGTAATGAATGAATGCAAACATGAACGAATGAATAAGAGTAAGGTTGGCTTGCAAGAGGAAGAAAGGAGGTTCACGACTCATTGAGAGTTGTTAGTTCAACTGTGTGTATTTATAGCGTGCGATTTTGGCTAACTCATACGGGGACATAGACACAGTGGGAGTTCAGCTTTGGTAACTGCTCCGATACGTGCGATGTGGTATTTACTGTGTGCTATGTAGTGTGTGATTTTCGCTACCTCATGTGGATTATGAAGCTTGCCATTTTGGCTAACACATGAGATGCCGTGCGATTTTGGCTACACCCCAAGAGTTCTGACACACATAGGGTGAGTTGGTCTTGGTGACCACTCCGTTAGTGCAATTTGTGCGATATGTACGATGGACAGCATAAGGTATTATAGACACAGTAGGGGTTTAGTTTTGGTAACTGCTCCGATACGTGCGATGTAGTATTTACTGTGTGCTATGTAGCGTGCTATCTTGGCTACCTTATGCGGGCGATCCGTGCGATATGTACTTCGGGTACGATGATGCAAGGGTGCGATTTGTGCGAAAAGTGCGATATGTATGAAATGGATGAACGGAAGAAATGATGTTATAAATGAAGGAAACGGATGAAAGATGTAACGAACGTAAATAAGATAATAATTATACTATCTCTGTGTATGTATGTTGTGTGATCGCGTACGAATGTAACGAATGGTTTTATAACGGAAGAAAAGTATGTTTTATTATGAAACTAGAACTCACTGAGCAACGCTGACTTTGATATGTTTCCAGTTGGCAGGTATGTTGCTGAGGATGGCACGGGGCGACTACACCGTTCTTTTTAAATGGCATCCATTGTTATAATGCTTTTGTAATGAAATGTAAAATGATATTGAGTAATGAACGATTGTAATATTTTTCAAAAGCATTTTGATGAAATGAAAATGTTGTTTTTAATGTTTCCGCTGCAACGCTTTTATGTAAGAAGATAAAGTATATGTTTTATGTGCAATGAGGATCCAACTATAAGCGTCCCGGGAACGGGGCCTTACACGCATGGCCTGACTTAGGCACATGTGAACACTTAACCATTTATAGTGTAACACCCCAATTTTTTATTAGAACGAAAGGAAAAGAAAAATAAATAGAAAGAAATGATAATGAGCACAAGTGGAGGGGGATAAAGTGTACAAAGTACAAAACCTTATTACTTTAAGGTTTAAAGGGGCATGGTTGCCCATTTCTTCTACATCCTCTTCAATCGGCTGAAAAGAAGAAAGAAGAGAGAGAAGCCCCGGTTCTAGAGAGAGAAAGTGGAAGAAGAAGCTGCAAAGTGTTGGTTTTCGGGATTCAAGGGCTGAATCGAAGATGGGTCTCGAACGGAAATGTGTTGCTCAAAGGCAGCTTAAGGTGAGTTTCTAGAACCCCTCTTTTACTAATTTTCAACTTGTTTGGGGCTATTATGCATATCAAGTGATGTTTTCAAGTACAATCGTGGGTGTACAGCCTTATGTTCGAAGTGATGTATGTATGTATGTATATATGTTTTAGAGTTGATTTATGGGTTCGCATTGATGTTTAGCATGTTTAGATGCCCTTAGTATGTTAGATCTATGCTTGCTTGGGTATGATTGGGATGGCAATCGGGTGAATTTGATAGCATAGAGAACATTTCAGAATGTTCAGATGAAAATGAAAAGTGGTCCATGCGCCCAGAGTGTTAGCCATGCACCTAAGTGTTGGCCATGCGCCCAGCATGTTGGCCATGTGCCTAAATGTTGGCCATATGCCCAGGAGAGGGTCATGCGCCTAAATAACTGGCCAATGCGCCTAAATAACTGGCCCATGCGCCCAGCATGTCGGTCATGCGTCTAAGTGTTAACCATGAGCCCAAGTGCTTGCCATGCGCCTAAATAGTGCCCGTGCGCCCAAAGTGTTAGAATGGCTAAGAAGATGATTCGTTTGACAGCGCCTGACGGGAGTTTGGTAACTGTTTATAGGGATCGAATTACTACGATTCCGAAGGTGATTTCGATGGCGGTGGCGGGAAAGTGTATGAGGCGTGGATGTAGTGCCTACTTGGCCTAAGTAAAAGATGTGGATACGCCGACACCACAACTGTCTGATGTACCGGTTGTGTGTGACTTTTCGGACGTGTTCCCAGAAGACTTACCAGAAGTGCCACCTGATAGAGAGATTGAGTTTTGCATTGATCTAATACCGGGTGCCCAACCTATTGCCAAGGCCCCGTATTGGTTGGCTCCGATGGAGATGAAGGAATTGATGGAGCAGTTGCAAGAGCTGCTTGATAAGGGGTTCTTTAGGCCATGTATCTCTCCTTAGGGTGCTCCGGTCCTTTTTGTAAAGAAGAAGGATGGTAGTATGAGGATGTGTATTGACTACCATGAGCTGAATAAGTTGACAGTGCAGAATCGCTATCCCTTACCGAGGATAGATGATTTGTTTGATCAACTTCAAGGTGCCAGTTGGTTCTCAAGAATATATATTCGATCTGGTTACCATCAGCTGAAGATGAAGGAACAAGACATCCCTAAAACAGCTTTACGCACGCGCTATTGTCACTACGAGTTTTTTGTCATGTCTTTTGGTTTGACCAACGCGCCAGCTGCCTTTATGGATTTGATGAACCGTGTGTGTCGGCAGATGCTAGATAAATCCGTGATTGTGTTTATCGATGATATCCTAATTTCTTCGAATAGTGAGATAGAACATGTCGGTCACATTCAGGAGGTTTTGGAGACGTTGAGGAAGGAGAAATTGTATGCTAAGTTCTCCAAGTGCGTGTTATGGTTGCGTGAGGTTCAATTCTTGGGTCATGTGGTGAATCCTGACGGGATCATGGTGGACCCGACAAGAGTGGAGCCGGTTATGCAATAGAAGTCACCAAAGACGCTATTCAAGATTAAGAGCTTCTTGGGTTTGGTGGGCTACTATAGAAGATTTATCCAACACTTTTCCAATATTTCTTCTCCATTAACCAAGTTGACCCGAAAAGATGTAAAGTTTACATGGGGTTAATCTCAAGAGAAGGTGTTCGATGAACTGAAGGCAAGGTTGATTCAAGCTCCTGTTCTATCATTACCCGATGGAAGCGAAGATCTGGTGGTTTATTCTGATGCTTCCTACTCGGGGTTGGGGTGCATGTTAATGAAGCGAGGGAAGGTTAATGCCTATACATCCCGATGGTTGAAGCTTCATGAGGTCAATTATCCTACTCATGACCTGGAGCTAGCAGTCGTGGTCTTTGCACTAGAGATCTGGAGGCACTATCTTTACGGGACGAAGTGCACCATTTACACTGACCACAAAAGCTTGAAGTACTTCTTTGAGCAGAAGGATCTGAACAAGAGGCAAAGACGGTGGTTGGAACTTATAAAGGATTATGATTGTGAGATCCACTACCATCCGGGCAAGGCCAATGTGGTGGCTGATGCCCTTTGCCGAAAAGAGAGGCCCCAGCCGATTCGGGTGAAAGTAGATCAAGTGATCATGACCTCGGATGTAATGAAGCAAGTCAAAGAGTTTCAAGTCGAGGCACTGAAAGGAGATCAACTTAACTCTAAAGGGATGAGAGGTGTGGTTGGGGAATTGGGTGAAAACACACTTGGCGTTAAAACCCGATTTGGACGGGTGTGCATTCCTCGTTTTGGATCTATGGGTGAAGATAATGGATGAGGCTCACAAGACCCGATACTCCCTTCATTCCAGTGCCACAAAGATGTATCAAGACATGAAGAAGAATTATTGGTGGCCGGGTATGAAACGCGACGTAGTGGAGTATGTGAGTAAATGCCTTACTTGTCTACAGGTGAAGGCTGAGCATCAAAAGTCGTATGGGAAGATTCAACCATTGGATATACCGGAATGGAAGTGGGAGCACATCACCATGGATTTCATTACGAAGCTGTCGCGTACTCCGAAAGGGTACGATGCCATATGGGTGATTGTTGACCGTCTGACGAAGTGTGCTCACTTCCTACTGATCCGCGAGAAATATTCATCTGAGAGGTTGGCGGACCTGTTCATGAAGGAGATTGTAACTCGTCTCGGTGTACTGGTGTCTATTGTATCGGATCGTGACACCCGGTTTACCTCTAAATTTTGGAAGAAATTCCACGATTCCATGGGGACAAGGTTACATATTAGCATGGCTTATCATCCCCAAACTGATGGTCAGTCAGAAAGGAACATCCAGACATTGGAAGACATGCTTTTGGCATGTGTGATTGATTTTGGGGGAAATTGGGATGACCACTTACCGTTAGCTGAATTCTCATACAACAACAGCTATGATTCCAACATTGGTATGCCACCATATGAGATGCTATACGGTAGGAGATGCAGAACACCCATTTGTTGGGATGATATTGGTTAGAAGGAATTGGGGAGCGTCAAGGTGATCGAGTCTACGACGGAGAAGCTTGAAAAGATCAAGGCCTTCATGAAGGCAACCAAAGATAGACAGAAGTCGTATGTTGATAAACGATGCAGACCGATTGAGTTCTATGTGGGTGACTAGGTTATGTTGAAGGTCTCACCTTGGAAGGGTATCATTTGTTTTCGAAAGTGGGGAAACTTGAGCCCGAGATACATAGGCCTATTTTGAATCATCACTCGAGTAGGAGAGGTGGCCTATAGACTGGAGTTACGAGAAGAGTTAAGTGGAACTCACCCGACATTCCACGTATCTCATCTAAGGAAGTGCCTGGTGGATGAAGACATGATTGTTCCAATGGAGGATTTTGAAATAGACGAAAGGCTCAATTATGTGGAGCAACCAGTGGCAATCATCGATAGAAAAGAGAAGAGGCTGAGAAAGAAAGTGGTTCCTCTTGTGCGTGTATAGTGGAAGCACAGGAAGGGATCCGAATTAATGTGGGAGACTGAGGAAGAAATAAGACAACATTACCCACGGTTGTTTGAAGAATAACAGGTTTCGTGGACGAAACCTATTTAAGGGCGGTGGACTTGTAACACCCGGTTATTTATTTTTTTTGAAGCTGACAAATGAAGAAAAAGAAATAAAGTTCAAAGTCGAGGGACCAAACTCGCCACCGAAGGAAAGTTGGAAATGTGGTGATATTTTTAGGGAGAGGGCAGCCATACTCTCCCCACACTCACACATTTCAACCACAAAGAAAGAGAGGAGAGAAAGAACGGAGAAAAGAGAGAAAAGGTTGGTTCGGGTAGATTCAGGCGGGCAAAATCGTCGTGTAGCAAGTCAAACCGAAGCTCTACTTCTCGGTGTCATTTATATATACGTATATATACGTATATTTATATATATACGTATATTTATATATATGTGCATATATTGTTGGGGTTTGTTAAGTTGATGAACAAGTTGTTTAACCATTTAAACAAGAGAAACGCAGCGGAATAAAAGTTCTATTACCTTGTTCATTAGCTGAAATTTCGAGTTCCATTTAACATTATAAAGTGTGAACAAACCCAAGAACAAATGGATCTTTTATATGTGGATAAAACTAGCTATGTAACACAAACTACATATTATGGACAGCTATATAAGAAGCTGCCATAAACTACCTTTCAGCAGCAAATGAGATGAAAAGGAGGATGATTTGGTCCAAGAAATTCGACCAAGGCACCAAGAGAAGGTCCTCTCAAGCTTGTATACCCCAAGCACTATAGCAAACACTTCTTGTTAGGAAGAATGGTCACCAAGAACACTTCA